>JANHGL010004802.1:0-64670 GCA_024611195.1 Ceyx melanurus | reverse complement strand
GCAGAGTAGAGGGGGAGGAGAACCTCCCTTGACCTGCTGGCCACACTTCTCCTAATGCATCCCAGGATGCCATTGACCCTCCTGGAGTTGTTCTCTGCTAGGTGCACTTGAACTTCTATGTTATAAAATGCAGAAGGGACCTGAAGTGAAATTCTAAGGGATTTCTTGTATAATATTGATATTCTAACATGTTTGAACTACATTCTATTTAAGGGGTGTAGTTTTGTTTGTTTTTGTTTGGTTGGTTTTTTTTTAATATTTTTAGAATAGAAAACAAAATTAAACAAAATTTGTAAACATTTGATTGTAATCTAAAATTGCCCGATGATACTGTGAAAGCTCTTATTGCATTATTCTAATGATTATTATCTCCCCTATTAAAGAAATGTATATCTTATCACAAAGACTGTTTGTTCAATTTTGGATTCTAATCCCTGGGTTTACTGTAGCTTTATCTGCTTGAGTTTCAATAGTAAATTTATCCTTCTCACTGAAATCTGTATGAAATGGGATGAAGCTACTTGATCTCTTTTATAAACTAACAGATTGCATTCTTTTAATATTTGTCTTTTGGGTATGTTTTTCAGTACTTCACTTTTCAGAACTTCTTATATTTTTCCTGAATTGGATACCACACCTGGACATAAAATTCCTGCAGTGCTTGAAGCATTATCAAATGCTGAGGAAATACAACATCTTCACCTCTAGTAAGAAAGTGCTTGTTTATACTGTAATACACTTTTTTTTTTCCCCAGAATCTTTTTTTTTTTTTTTTTTTTTTTTTTTGGCAGCATCATGTTTACTTGTTTCATGTACACTTAACCTTGTTTCAAATTCACTACAGACATTTTTGTAGGCTGTTGCTATGTCTAGCACTCTTCATTCATTTTAGGACAAGAGGAAGCAGCCTCAAGTTGCATCAGGGGGATGTTTAGATTAGATATTAAGAAAAATGTATCAACAGAAACAGTTGTAAAGCATCAGAACAGGCTGCCCGAGGAAGTGATGGAGTCACCATCCATGAGGGTATTTAAAAGCCATGTAGATGTGGTGTATATGGACTTAGTGGTGACCTGGCATTGCTGAGTTAACAGTTGGATTTTATGATCTTGAAGTTCTCTTCCAACCAATAGGATTGTATGATTCTGTGATTCTCTTTCTGTCTCTGCTGGGATACATCAGTTGCATACAGACTGATCTGTTTAGGAGACTGAGGTGCAAGGACCTTTGCAGCAGGAACTAGACTCCTAAGTAGTGTGTACATCAGACACATTGCATGGCTGCAACTTCATGAATGCCTGATGGTCCAAGGAGTGACTTCAAATATATTTAAGTAAACAGAAAATGGGTGGTATCCTGTTTGATTGTTTTCAGAAAGGTAGAGGAATGTACAACAGATGATTGAATATTTGTTTTTCCTTATATTCCCTAAGAATCTGTGAATGGACGGCATCTGAGATAGACATTTAATCTGATTCAATGTAGTAATTCTTATCTTCTTGGGGGGTGGGAGTGAGAAAGAAATAAGAGAAAAGCTAATAGGAGTATATGGTAAATTACAATCCTGTCCCAGGTTTAAGTAGAAAAAAACCCTACAACTGAGAATGGTGTTGGGGGGTTACAGATGTTCACAGCAATCACTTCACATGCTAATGCTCACCCTCCTGTGTCTTGACCAAGACTGGGCTTTAATTGCAGCCCTGCTCTCTCCAGCTGGCAGAAGTCCACCCATGGTGTGTTTTGTATCTGTGCATAGCACTTGCCACCCTGGACACTACTCCAGGGCTCAAAACAAAAGACCCATAAGGCTGAAAACCTGAGTCTGCCATAAGACTAAATGTGACAGCTACCACAGACACATTCTCTGGAAGTGATAGAGAGAGCATGGCAACTCCCATAGACCAAGGATTTGTAGAGTGCAAGCTTATTTAAGCTCTATAGTCCCAGTAGGCTACACAGTTTGGAAGACAGAATGTGAGGAAGGATGGTAGAGGGATCAGAAACAAGACAGTGCAAATAACTTTGCTGATATTGCAATCAGCTTACATTTATTTCTCTCTGTACCCTGCTCCAGATTTTTTTTTCTGAAATTTTTCAGAGCACTTGCAAACAGTCTCCAAACATTTCTCTTTCTTCATGCCAAGGTGTATTTATTAATTACATTACAGAAGGTTAGTATATTTTTCTAATGAGAAGAGGTGTTATGAAAGCTTTTATGTTGTTTTCTTTTTTCTTCTTTTTTTTTTGGTTTTGTTAATACACTTGATATGTGTGAATGTGTGTCTGTGTAATGTTTTGTTAATGTGACATTTATTTTCCTTTCCTCCTTAAGCATGTCTGGGAATCAATCTGCATTTGTGTTTAATGCAAGTTATCAATCATCTTTTCATAAGCAAATGGCTTCATATTAAGGAGAAGGAAACATTCTAATGTATTCATTCTATTATTGTTCCTTGGAAAAGATCCAGATTTGCAATAAACCAGTGATTGGAAATGCACAAAGTATTTTAATATCCTGATTATTTTGATTTAACTTCCTTTAATAGTTTAAATTGATACTGAATTTATTTAGAAGTCATTACAAAGGGATTTCCCCCCCACCAAGTAGTTCAGAAAGACATACTGAACTTAAGCTGAAGACAAAATACATTATCCATATTCCAAGCTGCCAGTGGTAAGTGAAGGGGAAGCCTTTGTATGAGAAAGTCAGGTGGAGGGAAAGGAAAGAAAAAAGAAAACAAAGCTGCTATATATATCCAATTTTAAAATTTACCTGATTTAAAAAAAAAAAAGTTACAATGGCAATTTTTCTATCTTCAGGAGATGATAATCAGACACCCACTGACTTCCTACATTGCTGGCACTAACACAGATTTGACTATGAAAAGACTTACTCAAAAATTGCATCTCTCCCTACCCATTTTTTTTTTTTCCTTACCTTTTTTTTTTTTTTTCCTGTCATCTTCATTTTTACCCTAGTGTTAAGAGTTATGCTTTTTAGTTTGTGTATAAATTTCATACAAGTTCTTCACATGAATTAATGTTCAGGATTTCTCAACATCCTTTCACTGCCTGGATGGACTGAGAAGACTTTAAGGTGATAATGCTTAGTCCTCCTCAGAAACCTTGCTTATGTACTAAGCACTTTGTAAGGACTTTGTACAAGCATGAAAAGGTTATTACCAGGCTCTGCTGAACTGAAGCCAGTGATGTAGACATAAAGTCAGTCCTAGGGTCCTATGTTTTTCTAGATCTTTTATGACTCTAGAAATATAATTTAAAGCTACAGACAGGATCAGTGTCCTGGTCTGAGTGGGAACCGAGCAAATTCTGTTCAGTGATTTTGCTTTTCAGCTCAGGTTTTCTAACTAACTGCACTTTCTGAAGTTAGCTGCATGTTTTGCAGATAGTGTCTGCTTCTAGCAGTGATAACTAACACCTTATGTTTAGAGTTACTACCAAGGATGGAATGCAGACCAAGGCCACTGTTAGAACTTGTGTATCGCACTGAGGGATGCAGAAAAGTGACAGACCGCACCTGCAGGGAGGAGTGGGCAGGACAGGTGACCCCAAACTGACCAACGAGGTATTCCATCCCATATATGTCATATCCAGTATATAAAGCTCAGGGATCCGGGGGGTCTCTCTCGTTCGCTCTTGCTTTCTCTTGCTCTGGCTCTCTCACTTGCTCTTTCGCTCTCTCTCGCTTCCTCTCTCTCTGGCTTTTGCTCTCTCAGTTGCTCTTTCATTTTCTCACTTGCTCTTACTCTTCGATCCTGATTGGTGTGTTCCTGTAACCTGGTGCCAGAATCCAGCTCCTCCACAGCATTAGTGACGGTGACGTAATTAACATCTGGGGGGGTGGGTTCAGCGCTGGTTTTGTACATATTTGTATATATTTCATTATTATTTTCATTTTCATTAAATTTTTGTAGTTTCCTTTTCAAATCACTAAGTCTCTCTCCTTTATTCCTTTTCTCTCACCCTTTGGGGAGGAAGGGAAGGTTAAAAGAGAGCATCTGTTATCGGTCTGGGCTGCCCTGACCCCATGACAATCAGTCACCCATTGTGCTTCTGGTTCTACTGACACAATAAGAAGCCATCCTTGGCTTGGCAATATGATGGTAAGATCTATGGGTTAAATGAATGTGCTTGTGCCTTAGTGCAGCATTATCCTGTAGTCCAGGTTGCCCAGTGGAGCAGCCTGTAAACTTTGAGGTGCTAGAAGCAATACTCAGCAGACACCCATCTGGACAGCAGATTAGGGTTAAACCACATCTAAAGTCAATTTAGATGGACTATCTGTATTCTGGATTGTGTCATGACTTCTCTCTCTGATGCAGTGAAGGGAGCAAAGCATGATATGTTGACACTGTGAAACACAGTGATGGTAGATGGCTGATCAAAATGCAAAGGCATTTAGTCTAGGGGTGATAACTTAGATTTTTCTGTATATTTATCTAGCTATCTACCTGTCAGATAAACAAGTCTATGATTATCTGTATTTTTGAGCTACAGTGCTATGATCTAAGTTTTCTATTGATGCAATCATCTTTTTTTTCTAAATCACTGATTATTTACAGAATCCCTCAAGATGCTTTAACACCATTTCTTAATGCAAAATTCTCTTCCTTTAAATAATCGGGGAGTTTGGTTTTGTCCCTCTGTTCAGTCCTTTATAAGATGTGAGTCATATTTGCAGTATTTTCCTTTGACTGTTGTAGCAATGTCATAGTCTCTTTGAAGTAATCCACCCTCACAAATGAGGCTGTTTCAGGTTTTATTTAATTCTATTGCCTATATTAAAAAGTTGCTAGATATTACAAATGTCCCATTTTCATCAGTAAAGAAGATGGAAGCCACTGGATAGTGTCTAGCCCCTATAAAATGTGGTCCTGAAGAAAGAGATGCCTTTGAGTATGTATGAGTCAAAATCAATTATTCTGTGCACAGGAGAGTTTCTTTGTAGATGCACATTTGTAATTAAACATGAGCCTTGTGATTCTCTTTGGCACACCACTTCAGTCCTACTCAGAGAAGCAAAGTTGAGGCTACTAACTGGAGCACGATATAGAGAATCCCATCTTCAAAGCAGATGGTAGCAGTTATCTTTGCCTTTGAAAATGGAACATGGTCCTAGACCCATAGCAGACCACAGGCTGTGTTTCTCCAGTTAGTAGTGCATCTGTACAGTATGTACACCCTTAAGATATTTCCAACTGGAGTTTTTTCACTCTTTTACACAGCTGCATGCCTACAGCAAATTCCAAAATCCCTTCATCAGACTATTCCTCCCTCTGTCTCTGGCCCTCCTTCCTCTTTAATAATAACAGCAGCAATTTGCATCACAAGCTAAACACAACTAAATGGATTTGTACCGTACAGGAAGAAAATAATGTTGCAAACTAAACCCAGTAAACGAATAGTGCATGAACTGCTGCCATCTTTTGGTTATCTTCATCACTCCAAGTATTCTGGGCATATCAATCTAAACCAAGAATACTAGGGCATTTCATAGTGTTATTTTCCTTTCACCTCACATCCAGCAAGACATCATTTAATTTATTTTTTTTTCTGATGCTGTTGCTGAAATTGTCAGTTGCAACTATTAAGGTAATGAAGGTCTTCTATCAATATTTTTTGTGTGCTTAAGCTAAATCCTTCGCCTTTTTTGGATTTTAGTTTTTGTTTTATTTTAATCTCTACCCTTGTTAAGTGTTCAGTTGTAATTTTAATACTGTAACAAAGAGTTAATTTTATTTCATTGGCATTCTGGTAATGAAAGGCATGAGGACAAATGAAGGGAAGAGCAGTGAGGAATCACATCTGCCTAAGTGAAACAAAATTAATCTCCAAGATATTTTTTTTCCCCATGTTTAAAGAACAGTACACTAGCTTTATGCCTTATCCAGATGTATGCTCTGATTAGGTTATTGAAGATAATGGCATAAATCCAGTGCACTTGAAGAGCATTTGGATGATTTCTGGTGAAAATCATCAGATTCCTGTTGAGGTTGTCAGTGGAATGACATTGGTTTCTCTCACCCAATACCATTTGCAACAATTGCTGCATTTTTAATCAGTTCCTGCTGATTTCAGTAGGACATCAATCGACCTTTTCTAGGTCAATTGCAATGTGTGGACAGCTAAAATATCCTGTCTGAGCATCATTAGATGCCCTCTAAATGATGGTATAGATGATGAATGGGAACAAAATCCTGGTGATCTTCCAGTAACAACCACAGAGGCAGGATTTTTACCTGTTCCTTGCTTTTCCCCAGCCCTCAGTCCCCTTCCTGTTGATCTCAGTCTTGCTTATTAACACATTTACTTGTAGCCATACCACACCAAGCCCAATGGCTGCACCATAGCCTATAGCTTTAGACAGTAACAGGGAACATTACACAATTTGTACTGAAAATACAAATGCAGGAGGTCTGAGAACAAGCTAATTAAAGCATTCCTTGATTCTGTGAAAGCACTGCTCAGTTAGGCCGAAGGTTTCATTAACAACCAGGCTATAGCTAACAGATCATCTCTCTTTGCTGGAGAGGAAGCTTATCCATGGTCTGTGGATGCAGAAGCAATCGGGAACTGCCATCAATGTGACAAGCAGTTGTTTTCATGTCCTACTGAAAAGATCTTGTTGAACTGAAGCCTTGAAAAACAGAAGACCAGAAATTGCTTGGTCTGTCATCACCTGACAAGATATATCCAATCAATAGCTAAAGATCTCTCTCCTATGTGATGTATGTGACTCTGCAATTCTGGGCCCAAAGATTCTTTTCACTTTGTTGTTATTTCTGAAGAGTATAATTATATACAAACCCAGCTAAAACCCCTGGCATTATTTTGAAAGGACTTCTAGAGAGGAACAGTATCTTCCCATGTAGCAGGTTTTGCTTCACTGGTTTTTATTCATGAGTTTGTTCTGTGACAACTTACACAGCCTGATTTTCCTACTCACTGAAGTGATTAAAGCAGTATCACTCTGGAGACTTCTTGTTTACCTGCATACATCACCACAACACTCTCAGCTTCCTCCAAAGCAAGGCCCAGTGTGCTGGAAATTTGTCAGGGTGAGGTCTGTTCCCATTTCATAATGGAGAAATTATGTTTTCTCTCGTTGGCTTGATGAAGTTTCTTCCTGATGACTTAAGGATTAAGGGAAAAAAAATAAAAGCATCATGGTAATTCTCATATAGAAAATCACAATATATACCATGAAGAGTGCTACAAAGCAGTGCTTCACCCTGAGAACAGTTCAGAGATAAGTGAAAAAAGTGCTTTGGGCTGAGAGCTGAACTAAGTTGTTCTGATGTGCAGATAGTTGCTGAAATGTATGATGTATAGGCATAAAAATGGGTCAAAAAGCCACTGCAGCAGTACAAGGAGGACTATCCGTGCTCAAATCCTGTTACTTAAGCAGTGCTTTTATCATCCCACTTAGTGCACCATCACCTCCCAGAAGGAAGGATTTCTATGGCTCATTTGTGGAACAACTGATCAGTAGGCAGGCTGCCTGAGGGTGCAGAATTTGTAGTGATTATTGTAGCTTTTTCCTTTCCAGTGCCCTGCTCACCAGAGATTACATGGTGGCATTTTTCAAAAAAGCAGGCAAATGGCCTTCATAATAAATAAATAAATTCCAGCCTATATCTTTGTTTTTATTTTTTACAAATGCAGGATATTTACAGAAAGCAGAATCTTTGAAGCAGATGGGTTCACACTGGCAGATTCCTTCTGGAGGTGAATACCTAAACTTTAGCTTTCAGATTGCTCTTCTACTGATTTTTTTTCCTGCCCTGTCATTAGACTAAATGGAAAAAAAAAGTGTTATGCCATTGCTATTTGTGTTCAAACTCAGACAAGCCCTGGTGGCTTCCACACCTCCTCCAGGAACTCTTCTTGACTGCATAGCTGTAGTGGTAGTAAAAAGGGGAGTGCTGTGCTCTTGTTCATTATCAGGATACTGAATGGGGTTTCTGTCATGAAAAATCTGCACAGAACCCTGTAGAATGCTTTCTATTTTCTTGCATAATTCACTTTCTCCTGAAAAAGTGTTTTAATTAATAGGTCTTTCTAAAGGAAATTTCCCAACTCAGATAGACATCACCATCTCAAAGCAGTAAATGGACTGAAATTTTCTGGTTTGTTTGAGCACTAAAAAGTGCTCAAGACAGTCACTCCACCTTCATTCTCTTTTTGCTAGCTGGATGCTGGAGCAGGCTGAGAAAGGGGATACATTCAAGAGCTGGTAACTGACTGCCCTGGTGGATAAGGCTGAATCAGGATGAGCCTGGATTGCCTATGAAGTCCACTTGCCACAGGAATATCTTTACAGAAAGACTTTTCTCAACACATCCCTGGACTATCCTTTCTGGACGAGGTCTTATATAACAATAGGAGATGGAATATTTGGGGAAAACTGCATCTGTAAAGAAAAAAAACAGAAATGTTGGAACCTGTCTGTTTCTCGTTGGGTCCCCACCCTGCCTAGGCAAGCACTTCTGTGCAGACCTGACCCCAGCATGTTCCACAGCAGAGTGTGGAACTGTGTGCCTGCAGGGCTGCACAGGCTCATCCAGAGGGGATTCACAACCCTAGTGCCTGCAACACTGAGTTCCAGAAGATTAATCCTGTGGTTCATTATTTTGGAAAAGGTCTCAGACTGAGAGCTAAACTGTCTTTGTTGCACTTCAAAATAGTGGGAAATGGTCTGGACAGAAGCATGTGAGCTCTGATGGGCCCTCTGTAGTAAACATTGCTGGCTACTATAAACACTTCAGCAATAGACAGATTTTTTCACTTGTTCTCCACTTCAGTGAGGAGAAAGATGTTTCATTCTGGTGAAATAAACATATTCAAAGTTAAACTAAAAATAGAATATTTTTTAAAAAAATTAAGAAAATGCCTGGAATAATTTCTCTCAAATGAGTGTACAGTGTGATTTATTATCTCCCCAAAAAACCCAATTATTTGAAAAATTTTCTGGGTTTTTAAAGCTATAACACCAGTTTCTTCTCCCAGCAATGATGGAGCATTTGTGTAAAGCAAAAATGCAGATGTTGCTAATTAGGACCTAGGCACATTGATGTAATGATGTGAACAGGGTTTAGCACTTAGTCTATAGGTAAATGAAGGATGCTGGCTTCCAAGGTGCTTCAAGTGCTGAATTTTAATTCAGAAAAAATAAAATAAAATCCCAATGAAAAGAATGTGGGTTTTTTTGTGGGTGGGTTCCCCCTCCCCTTTTCATAGCTGTGATGAAAACATTTTCCTAAATGATGTTACAATTATTTTAAAATAGAATTCCCTGAGAAATATCCCAAGATATTTAATTTTAAATTAGTTAACTGGTTATTTGGCCAAAAAGGAATTTTAAAAACAAGTTCTACTTATGAGTCTTCAGGCTAAGGAAATATTCTAGTGAATTTAATTAAGAATAAGATTCTTTACTAACTTCAATTCAGCAGCAACCTGCAGGTTTGTCTTTTGGCAATTTCTGTGTCTGCTCATTAATGATAATCACTACCATGTTTGCAACAGCTGAGAACTCTAATCAAACAAAAAAAAGTGCTAATAATCATCCTCAGTATTCACAGAGGTTTTTTTCTTGGAGGAACATTCTGGCTGCATTTATATATATTATTTATAGTGATGGTATTACCTCAAAATTTGCAAACTGTTACCATGCTAGTGGTTTTGTGACTGAACAAGATTCAAATCCTTCCCAAAGCTATCTATTGATGCAGCTGCCTGTGCTGAGGCTAGAGGAATGCTGAAAATATTAACTCAGAAATACAACTCTACTGCAAAAATCTCTACTATTTGCTACATCTTTTCTTTGCTTATGCTCCTCTTCCAGTTTACAATTGTTCAGCTACCGTGTATATGACAAAGGAGGCTAGAGAAGTTAGCCCAGGGGTATGGGATGGGAGGGGACCAAATGAACCACCACATCAAGCTTCCTGCCATCTCAGGCCATTGCATTAGAGCAAGACTTGGCAAGATGATGAGGAAAGGGATTCCTGAGGATTACAGGAGGGAAAGGAAGCTCTCAGGGCAGGAAAGGTAGCTTCCAGGATAGTTTCTTTCCATGGAAATTCCTTCCTGTCTTTCTGCAGATATCTGTACGCCAACATCATGCTGCACTTCAGTAGTTCAGTTTACTCCTACAGTTTTTCTGTACTGGATTCAAGCACAGACGACCAGGTTGTAAAGAAGGTAGTACGTCCATTTGAGTGGAAAAACTGAAAAATAAATGTTTTTGCATTTCAGATCTGCTGCCAAATTCTGTGTGACAATGGGCCTTGATAACTAATGGTCGCACAAATCCAGACTTATAACAAAAATCTTTTAAATATGTCTGATCTTTAAGAAGACTTTAGTTCTGTGAAAAATATTACTAAAATTCACATAAGGGAACATGTATGCTTCTAAAAGTCTGTCTCCTACACTTTACAGCCCATTAGAAAAGCACTCAAATATTCAAAGATGACAAAATCAAAGGCTAGCTAGTGTCCAAGCAATCAGGTTTTTGTAGCTAGATGCTAGACATTCTCTGTAGATACAGTATTAATGCTCTTTTAGATATCATCTAGTACAAAAAGGAGAAAAAGAAAGCTTTTTATTTTAAATATTATTTTCCAAGGTGCTCATGTCCTAGCTTCTCTATCATTTAATTTGTGCATTATTTTTCATTAATACTATGGAAGTTATAGTAAGATCTGAAAATGGGATCCAAATCCAGAGCTAGAAATATGCATCATTTCTCCTTGTTATCTATTTGTTTCTCAAGAGTTGAGGATATGCTTTCCTGCCAGTCTTGGAAAAATGTGTTAGTTTCTTGCTATGCACAGTGCAGAAATCAGAATTTCAAAAGGGAGCCAACACAATCTATTTTTAGTATCCAGTTCAAATAATACAGCAAAATAATGTTGACTGCCTTCTGCATTATCATCTCAATTAAAAAGGATAATTAGGAGAAGTGTTATATAGATGAACGAAAAGGTCAAGTAAAGGCAAGGACTGAAGGTAAATTTCCTCTCCCTGAAACCAGAAAATTCTTTAAAAATAGAAAAGAAGGGTGCAGTAATTACAGTGAAAAGAATCATTGCTTTTAATTAACAAAAATATTGAGTTTAACAGGAAAGCCAAATAGATTGCTAGAGATGGATCATAAACGGATTCATTTAAGAGCTGCTAAATGTAAACCGCCTACATCATAACACACTGGGTGCTTGGCAAGTTCCAGTAACAAAGGGTTGCTGAAAACAGACTGGTTTTGTTTTTTCCTGATGTTAACTCCAGCAACCCTGATTATGCCTTAGAAGGAATGAGCTCTTCTTGTAATGCTGTCAGAGGGCTGGAGAACCTTAAAAAACACTTTAAAGGAAATGAGTGCTTCTGCTTTACAGATAAACAGCAAGGCCAGCTGAAGGCTGTGTGCTAAATTGCATGAAACAAGGAAGGCCCACAGCAGCAGGTAAAGCAGGAAGTTTTAGGGTCAATGAGGTGTGAAGACACAGGACAAAAACAATAGAGTAATAAGAAGTGTGTCAGTGGAGGATCAGGTCAGCATTTCTGTTGGGGCACTGCCAGCAGCCTAACTACAGAATTTTCCTCTGCAGCCACATCCAATCTCAGGTGGGCACAATGGTTCTGACCTTAAGCTTGGTTCAGGCTTGGCTAATTGTGATGGCAAGTGAGATTAATAACCCAACTGCTCTATTCCAGGACTTCAGTGAGGAACAAAAGCCTCTAGACTCAGGAAGGGCCTCTCTCCTGCCCATTAAGAAAATGTTGGGGGTTTTTTATTGCAATCATTGGCTGTAAAACAAACTACTTTCTGTGGCTTTCCTCTCTGAGCTGCAAATTATTTTGAGTAGAAGTTGCCTTTCATCCTGTGACAGTAGTGCCAGGGCCTCTAGTCAGTAATGGAATGAATAAATAATTAACCAAATGAAACTCTTGCAAATTCAACTGTAGTGGAAACTGCAGAGTTTTTTATCTACAGAAGCCAACACAGCAGCTGGGGAAAACCTACTCTATAAACAGCCCACTCTAAGGTTTTGTGCAAGAAGTCACTCTCTGTTGTGGTTTAACTTCTGCTAGCAGATAAACACCACGCAGCCACCTACTCACTGCTCCCCTCTTCCACACCACTTCTTGTGGGATGGAAGGAGAAATAGGAGGAAGAAAAATGGTGAGATCACAGAGGTTGAAATAAGGATAGCTTAATAACACAAAGAAAGAGGAAAACAACAATACTAATGAAATGATAGACAAAATGAACAATAGAAGCCAGGAACACTGTGCCTGAAACACCAACTTTCTCCACTCTAGCCACACTGAAGCAAGTTGAAAACAGATACCCCCACCTTGGTATCAAACAGTCCATTGGATGGTTCAGTTGTTTATCCTGACTGGGGCTCCTCCCAGCTGCAGGTCCTCCCAACTGTTGAGGTCAGCAGCTACTGATTATAATTAACCTGAACCAAACCCAGGACATTATCCACCCCTTATTCTATACTATCTAAGTTATGCCTGGAAGTGTTAGCTAACAATTAACATCCACACAATTTAAGTCACAGGCAGCACTCTCCCAATATCATATCCCCTTGAGGTATTCCTCAGACTTCTCTGTTTAAGAAATCACTGTCTCAGAGGTCTGTCTCTCCAAGTCTGTAGCTCTGCAGCAGGGTCTGAAGAAGGATTCAGGTTGTAGTTTCTTCAGGATCTTTTGAGAAAGCACTTTCCAGAGACACACACAGTACAGCTCAGACCAAACAGCTTAGCCTCACATTTAAGGCTACAGAAGACAGGTAAGAAACCTCATGTCCCTGCTATAGACATTGTAGCTTCAGGGAAGCGTGCAGGAGAATTACAGTGGTTTGAATCTCAAGCTCCCTGGGTGGGACCCAGGCTGCTGTAGAAAGTGGGAAAAAGTTGTGAAACAGCTGGTGCAACTATTCCATATGAGGTAGACTATCCAATTCTCAACAGTGATGACTCACAGTCACTCACCTGAGGTGACACCAGGTAGGAATCACTTGAAACGGGCAGTCTGTGTAGTATTTGTAGGTGATACAGAGTTTAAGGAAGGTTTTCTGCTTCAGGCAAAAGGTCACAAACAGGACTCTGCACCAAGACTGCCTTGGCCCCAGGAGTGACCCTCAGTCTGGAATGCAATGCACATGCAGAGAGATGGAGACATGCTGCATCCCAGGCTCTTCTGGTGTCGAGATAAGGGTCGAGCCCCTCAGTTCTGGCTTCCTCTGCAGTGACAGAATGAGGATGTTTCTCCCATGCAGGCAGGGTTAATAATCGAAGGGTTTCTCCCTTAAAGCACTTCGTAACACCACGTTTAAAAGTGCTGCATGCATTATTCATATTCTTGCAGCAAACAGCAAGAGCCAAGGCAGCTGTCAGTCCAATTAGCATTTCAGAGCTCTACCCTCCAGCTGCCTCATGGGGGCACGCTAAGGAACGCCATGGTCCCTGGGACCAGCAGCCCACGCTTTCAGGCCGGGGAGCAATTATTTGCCAGGTTAGCTGCAGGATGATACACATCACCTAATCCAACTTTGTCTAGGGAAGGCTGGAGGAGGATTTTGTTGGAGAGGTTTTTCACGCATCTGTGTTGTACCGAAGGCAGGCAGTTGTGAATCTCCTCTCCACAGCTTTGTTACATTCCTCCTCTTTCACCTTTGTCTCTTAAGGCTTCTTCAAAAAAGATTATAAAAATTACAAAACTTAATTATTCTAGCTTTTTTTCTCTGCAATTTGGTGGATACAGCACCTTACATAATACTAATGATTTAGCACCTCCCCTATGGGCACAGGCTGCAAGACTTGGGGTTGTTCAGCTCAGAGACAAGAAGGTTCCAGGGAGACCTTATGGCAGCCTTCCAATACTTGAAGGGGGCTTACAAGAAAGCTGGAGAGGGGCTGTTTACAAGGACTTGTACTGATAAGATGAGGGGTAATGTCTTTAAGCTGGTTGAGGATAGATTTATATTAGGAAGAAATTATTTTCAGTGAGAGTGGTGAGACACTGTAACAGGTTGCCCAGGGAAGCTGTGGATGCCCCCTCCCTGGATGTGTTCAAGGACAGGTTGGACAGGGCCTTGTACAACCTAGTCTAGTGGAAGGTGTCCCTGCCCATGGCAGAGGGGGGTTAGAACTAGATCTTTTGGTCCCTTAAAACCAAAACCATTCTATGATTATATGATTCTTGTTAGGATTCTTCCATAAAATTAATTAAAATATGAAGAACAACATAAGCAATATCCTGGCTACTGTCTGTGTCCACAAGAGCTGGATATGCTACAGCCTCAAAGTTGAGGAAATCCAACAGTTGATTGCATCCTGTTTTACTTACACATGGCTGTGCTATTACAGCTTGGTGGAAGGTCATTATGCAGACCCAAGCAAAGCCCTAGTCTCTAAGTGCTCAGAAGTTGAGGTTAGCTATTTGACTGGCTATATATATTAGACATGCTAATCTTTTTGCTAACAAAGGCTCAGAAAAATCCTTAAGAAAACAACATAAATTGTCACAAGCCACAAATCTTTCAAACTTAACGACAGAAGAAAGGAAGGTTTTGCACAGACAGAACAGATACTGCCCTGGAAGACTGACTGGTGTCCCATGCATCTCTTTATGTCATTGGTTGCAAGTCATTAATCCCATAATGAGTTGGACTTTTTAGATGTAGGGCTCCTCATCTTGTTCAGAGCTCTCAAACACAGCATGGAGTTTTTTTAGGTAGACTAGGTCTGGGTAAGGTCCACTTGTCAAAATACCCCATGATTACAACTTGAGACTCAATCAGCAAAAGGTGTGCCAAGGGGAGCACAGCATGGCACCAACATTGCTCCCTCCACATCTTTCTTTCTCCTCTGGGCCACCCTTAGTGCTGGGGACCTCAGCCTCAGCCCCAAGGTGCCATTAGGCTTTGCGTTCAGAGAGCCACAAAGCCTACAGCTCCAAGAACACTGGGGCTGCAAAAAAGAATGCCAACATGTGAAATAAGAAAACTTGTTCCAGTTACAATGTCACCTCTACTGCCAATGTGCATATGACATAGCATTGAGGTGTGAGTTGTAAAGGATCTATAGTATCCATAGTCCCTTTGTTCTCTTTAACTTTTTACACAGTTATATTAACTTTGCAGCTTCAGCAGCTGCAGCCTATGTGCCAACCTTGGTCTTTGTAGATATTGGGAACTAACTCTGAGCCAAAGCAACAGAAAGGAGCCTTCCCAGATAAGCCAGACTGTACCAGTGCTACAGTTACCAGCTCAGCATAACCTTGCATTCTGAGCCAAAGAGAACACACTGTGAGGAAGACTGAGCCTTTCTCCAGAAAACCCTGGCTCACGACTACTAGATAACAATGTGTAGGCATCAATGGGAAGATGTGGATGCTACAATAACTACTGCTTGGAAGTTTCCTTCTCGTGGGATCGAGAAGATTCTCACCAGCTGTGTGACCTTGGTGGCGGCTGTTTGTAAAACAATAGAAAGATGTTTTGGTTATGGGTGTTGTGACACCTCAGCCAATCACCCCAGGGGGTGGCTGACTTCTTGTCCAATTGTCTGGAGGTAAAAGGGTATAAAAAGAGCTGTAAATTAATAAATAAGGGCTTCTTGGCATCTATGTGAAGAAAGTCGTCTCTTCTCACTCTTTCTCCTCCTCCGGCTACTACGAGATACGCAACAGGAAGAAACTATGATAATGAGCTCCCTGAAAGAATTATAATAATCACACCTATTCCTAGAACTAATAATACTAATCCAGCCTATGTCTCTGAATATGCATGGTTTGTTTTATAAATTACTGATTGCTCTGAGAAACGGTATGCAAGGTAGGAGCTACCCACTTGCACCCAGCAGTAAACATACCTGCTTTATAACCTTTCCTGGGTTGCAGACTTTGATTCCGCAAGTCAGGTGGCTGTATCACAATGGAAAGAGCAAGGAGACATCTTGAAATTCTCACACTGAGAAAAACATAACTCGCATTTCCTCTTAGGCCTTCTTTCGGCACCGTGAACAATAACCGATATCCATATTGCTCAGTAGGAAATAAGGGAAAAGAAAAAAGTTAAAACTTACACTTGATACATGATAGAACTTTGATCTTATAAATTAGAAAACAATTTGACCAGTCTTTTTTTCTGGGCATTATGGCCAGATCATACCAACACTGAACTGAAAGAATCTGTTCTGGGTCAAATATTATTTATCACATGCTTTATTATTCTGTTTCATGGAGAAATGCAAGGACAGTATCTCATTAACTGAAGAAAAATGTTTTCTTTTTTAATGTCATGAACATGGTAGCTCTGCAATCACGGGTAACGTATAAAACACTGAATGTACCTAGAGATATAATGTGGCAAGGAAACTTTCCACGCATTCAATGAGAGATGACAGAACACAGATAAAATACTATTCCCTTGTTATCAGCTCTAGGTACCAGCCTAAATGCAATTGTCAGAAATTCTCAGCAGAACTTGACAGGATGAAGAGAGGGTTCATTTATGGTCACTGGAAATTCCCACTTCATTTGCATAATCACTTCAGAAACTGCTTTAAGTCTTGCTTTCCAGCAAAAGTTTAAGCAATTAAACATAGCCATATATTAACAGCAAGTAACTGTTTGAGAACCACAGCCTCAGAAGTATTTGAACACTAGCACCTACTGATTTCCAGGAAAGGCAATCCAGTCTCTTAGCCTAAATGTCCTGCTAGGTGGAGAAGTATAAATCTCTCTGAAGCCAATGTGTGTCCCATCCCTGTGACTTTTAGTGCAGTTAAGATGATAGTAGAGAATCAACATTAAATTAGGTAATATGTTGAGTTTTTAACCGTATTTTAATTCCATGCTGTTTCTGACAAAATGTGGTATAATAACATGCTCAGAGAAGATTCATACGGGATTTTATAAGTATTTGCTATATTCTTTATTTGTCTCAGTGTTCACACATTAGCAGTGAATCGCTGTGTTGTTACACAAACCAGAAAACAACAACTACAAATAACAATCAGTCTCTGCCTCAGGACACACAATAAGATGAAGAGAATGATCTGAGAAAATGTTTTAGAGATGCTTGCCAAAACCAGACTTATGGCCAGACTTTATGGCCAGAACAGATGCTTGCTAATTCAGGTGGGCACTTAAATTATAGATTATGGCTATACACACATCTCTGAGTCACCTGTACTATGGCCATGGCTGTGCCAGCCGTTCATCCAGCCTAAGTGGAAGGTGAAAAAAAGGCTGCAATATCCACTTCAACATTTCAGGCTGGGAATTGTAATTATAGTGGAATTTTCCCAGGGTGTGAAAGGTGGACAGCCTTGGTTGTTCACAATGTCTGAACCCCAGATGTTTTACTATTTATGTGTATATAGATTCTTATGTCAGGCTGGAGAACTGAACCTGGAACCAGTTATAAGAGGCAGACCAATCCAGTGGTTGCTTCCTGACTTGAAAATCAGAGGAGCTACATTAGCTTTCCTTTTCTGAGCAACATACATCCAGTGTCATCTGGCAAGCTTACAGAAACTTCTAGGCTTTATTTTTATAGAATCATGGAATCACAAAATCATAGAATATTAGGGATCAGAAGGGACCTAGGAAAATCTTCTAGTCCAACCCCCTGCCAGAGCAGGATCACCTAGACCACATCACCCGTGAACGTTTTTCTTCATAGGTAAAACCTGATTAAACAGTGATGTGAATAATGTAGACCTTTCTGCATCAATGCCAGCAAAAGGGTAGTCAAAAAGATATTTTAAAGGAACCTTTGTCAGAGAGTCTGTTTGGGGAAGGATAATCACGGGTAAGGTATAGAGCTGGAGTTCAGGAGGTTGCTCACAGCTCTGCCATTGACTCTGAAACCAGAAAACCAGCATTGCACCTCTACATTCCTCAGCCTCCCCACCTGTAAAATGGAGAAAATGATACCAAGCTTTACATCTTATAAAGTATTTTGCCTGAGGGTTAAGAAACTTAGCATCTCATTGGCATTTTGCTTCTAGGAACTATATTTTCATAAACACACTAGCACCACACTCTCCCACTTCTAATGAACACCCCTTTCTTTTTTGAAGATACCATCTTCATACTGTTTTAATGTTGTTAGTGATCCCAGCCAGGGACAGAGAGCTAAAATGAGTGACAAAAACACATCCATTCATTTAGAGACATAATCTGTTTAATAAATATGACTGTAAAAGCAATAAACAATAGCAATTATACATTACCTTACATTGTCTTTAACAAAAGGGAAAAAATGATGAAAAAGTACATCCAAAAAAAGTAATTTTAACATTAGAAATAGTTCCAACACTCTAAGAAAACTTTTTGATCAGCTTACTATAAAAATAAGTTGGCTAATGTTGGACTTCAGTGGGGAATATTATGCAGTTGACGCCAAAACTTTTCCAGATTTCTTAAAGCTGTAGATGCAAAGACACTAGCCAAGCCATACAAACTGCTATGCTTCTGCCTAACTCCAGAGAAACTACAGAAAGAGGCAGAGGATTCTGGGCTGTGATTACCCTCCTACCACTACTATGGGTCTAATGTTCTTACACTGTTTTTCCCTTGCTAACAAGTAGGTTGATTTGGGCTTATGCCTCTCGTGTGACAAATTCAAAATCGCCACCACCAAAATGCAACCTAGGACTCTGGGCAACACCAACAATGTTGCTTTCAAACCAGGTTACCATGTGTAATGCCAGTTGAACTGAACCCACTCACATCAGTAATCGAGGTGCCTCATGAGTGTGCTACACTGATTATGAATTGGCCTCTAATTGCCTTTAGCTAATATGGTTAAGTAAGCCTATACTGGTTATTGTCTTTCTCTTATTTGCACTTCAAAACAAAATCCTAGTACTAGGTTTACCTGACCTGGGTTGAAAATCAACAGCTGTAATGTCCAGAGATTAGGATTTCCAGTGTCCTGGAAAGAACTGTTTAAAGTATGCTAAGCCTGCTTTCCTGCTGTTCCTTCACCCAGACTATATGAACATATCCTGCAGCCTCATTTCTAGTTCAGTGTAAGATGCAAGCTTATATGCTGCTGAGAAATCAGGTCTTGTACAACAGTGATCTTGTGGTGCTGGGGTTCAGATTGCTGGGCCAAATCCTCATTTATTTTCTCTCCTCTGCCCAGAGTGGTAGTAGTTTCCAGATCTGTAACCAAAGTGCTCTGCCAAGAAAGCTCATAGATTTTTCCCTGTTCCCTATTCTGCGGACAAGGTGTCTTTCTAAAAAACTACAGTCCTTGGAGTGACTCTCAAAAGGCAGAAATCTCCTAGGACTTCTCCAGAAAAATCTAAACATCAATACTAAATGCAGCTATGGGTGTTATTAGGGCATTCACTTAGCCAAAACTGAAGGTGTAAGGCTGATACAAAGTTCAGTTCCTAAATTCATGGGGGTGATGCAGCTGCAGTATGGACAGATGTCCCTGCCTGTAATTATGCTAGTTCTGTTCTGTCCAAGGCAGAAAGTTAGCTCTCAACAGTGGGATGACTTGGTGTGAGTAGGCTAAAAAAGCTGTTTAAAGAACCTCGCCTTGCAGATGGGATCATCCACACTTGCACTCAGCCTCCTCATAGCCATGGGGCACAGACAGCAGCTGCAGCTAGAGGAATGAAGGGCAGAGTTCAAATAAAGACATAAACCAGACTGACCAAGAGTATTTTCAGTGCCTTTAAAATCCAGTGTGATATTTTTTGTGTCTTATGGAAGTCTGCTGGGGTGGCTAGACCTCCCACAGCCCAAAGTGCTAAAACAACAGTTAAATCTAAAGCCAAGAACCCTAAATGCCCCCTCCCACCACCCCCAGCCCTTCTCCTCCCACATCCTAGCCCACCCCTAGCCCTTCTCCTCCCACATCCTAGCCCACCCCTCCCCCTAAAGAAGAGACCCCCATGCATCTTGGCCTATATCATTATGAATTTTCTACAAATTAGAGACAGATCAGAAAAAAAGAGAGTGGAGGGGTGAGGGCAAGGGCTGCAGGAGTGAATAGTGGTACCATTTCCTCTCCCCCCACCCCCCACTAAAATTGAACACCTGTACAATGCAGTTCCACTATGGTCTCAGTATAATGTCCACATGCACAGGCTTAAAGCTAAAAACCCTTTGTCATCTGAAGAATTAAAAAGTCCAAATGCAGTGATTTTTTTTTTAGATATAGAGATATATCAGTGTCCTCAATTCAGCCATTTACATAGGTAGGGATTTCTTTTGTGCTCTGGGGCTCAGCAGCTGTGGAAATACTTCCTGTGACAAAGAAAGAACAAAATAAAATAATTACTAAATAACAAGTGTGATTAGCCAAAGAAGATGTTTGAAGGTATCACCTTGCTGGCCTTTGGGATTCAACTGTTCCAGACTGACACGGGGAAGAAAGGCTTGCTTGTCATTCAAACCACTGAAGGTGATGTCCTGTTCTTTTGCTAATGAAGATGATTCATCCATGTTGAACACAAGAGGGAGAGGCCAGAGCAGAGGGGTGGAGGTAGAGAGGGCCCAAGGGCCTCAGAGGAAATGTATAACTCATTTGCAATTATAAGGTGTTGGAGATTTCATAAATAACCTTAATATTTGCATTTTCAAAAGAAGAGTTTAAACCACTCACATCAGAAAATAGGAACTATGATTTTTGCTGCCAAATTTTGGAAAGAATGATCCAGGGACATTCATTTGGATTCCTCCAAGGAAGGATCCTGAAACATTAGTCAAAGGGGTTGAAAAAAACTGGCTTCTGAACAAGCACCCAGAAGAGAAACACCCAATTATAGTCTTGCTTTGTTTTCCCTAAAGAGAGAAAACTCATTAAAAAACAAATTGCTGATTTTCAGAAACAGATGAGGTGGTTGAACCGGATAGTGAAGAGCCCTTTTCATTTTCTATACTGTTCACACCTAGGTCCAGACGTCTTCAGTTTTGTCAGACTCTTAGGAAGTTTGTTGGACTGACTCCTTTTGTTATAGAATTAAACCTACGTATCACACATATTCACCTTTTGTGCTCACTAGTGCATTTACAGATGCAGAACAAGGAGCTATAAAAGGCCAATTGCTAGTTCAACACAGTGTCCAGTATCAAAGCCAAGAAACGCACAAAATGCTCACTATCGTAGAAAGCCAGAAATGCTATAGTTGCACCAAAACCTACCATAAAAACTGGCTTTTGACTACTTTTATCTTAAAGGCTTCAAGAGTTTAGTTTCCAACATCAACAAGAGCAGTTTTGAAGGTATCTTGAAGACAGCTAGCAAGTGGCTGACATTTGCCACTTCAGTCTGAGTGACCTGTGTTCCCCACACCATGGAAAAGCATGAACCATGGTCATTATGTTCTTTTAGAAAGGGAAAGCTCAAAGTCCATCTAAATCTAGGGAGTACCTGGCCTGAAATTGGGTGTTTCTCCCTTAGCATTTACATTAATTTTTTCTTAGAGGTTTCTGGGGGAAAAAGAAAAACCAAAACCAAAACAAATGACAAAAAGAATTGTTAAAATTTAGGACCCACCACTCCGGGTCTTGGCTTGAAACCTCTTGGTGATCCACAAGCCTTTTGGAAGTCCTCTGTCCAGACCACCTTGGTTGCATTTCCTTTCCTTGGGTTCTTGACTGTGGCCTGGGGTTGCTCTGTATGGGGAACACCACATGGGAAGGTTGGTCACCTCACTCCAACCTGTGTTGTGCTAGGCAGGGATGTCCAGGTCTGTTGATTAATAGCTGCTTAAAAGCTTTTAATAACTCTGAGAGCTATCCTTAGTGAACAGGTGAGGAGAGATCAGTATTGCAGGAGGGCTGCCAGCTTGAACATCAGTTTCAACAAGAGACTTTCTTCTTCCTCCCAGGTTGTTTCACAGGCCACAATCTTGGCACATTACATCCCCTCCTTTAATTGCCCTTCTTTGCAGTAGCTATGACTCCAAGCCTGCTTTACTGAACACTCTCATACATTTTAGGGACAACCTCAGGTGGGATCTAAGGTTTGGTTAAGCTGGGGAAACTGTGCAATACCTGGGATCTCCATTACAACTATGCTTCACTCCTGTCTAATCAAAAGACCTGTAAACTAATGCCTCTAAAATAGGTCCATGTCCTTACTTGCAGGGGCCCTGTACAGTACCTCTGGTCTAGGTCTGCAGTATTGTCACCTCATAAGTGAAGCTGAGCAATGCCAGAGCAGTGCCCAAGCAGTCTTAGCTTTAGAAGAACACATCCTCAGGCTGAAACCTCCCTGTTCCAGCCCAACACTTTTGCTGTAGTTAGGGTAGCAGAAAATATACAAGCATGACCAAATGTGTGACTGATCCCAGTATGCTCACTCCAAGTCTATTCATTCCAGGTTCTGTGAAAGTCCTGCTTTGTAAATTTGCAACCACAGAAGCTCATGAGAGAAATAAACCTGAGGGCAAACCCAGCTATCCAGTGCTGAGACCCCAGGTTTTGCTAGATTTCCCTGGGAATCAGAGAGGTTAGCATTGCTGCTGGCAACAAGTCTGGCACAGCACAAAGGCCACAGAAGTCAAAACATCAACAAATATTTAGCTTTTATGTCTGACTTACCGAATCACCTGCTCACCTCCATGTTCCAGGTGAGGGTGGCTGAAGTTCTCCTGGATGTGGGGTTTAGCCTCACAGCTACATCAGCCCCAGCAAAATAAGTTAAATTGCCTTATAGTGCAAGTTAAGTGCTGGCAGGATTTTTGAGAAAGGGAGGGGATCTACATAGAGCAACTAGGAGAGAGAAAAAGCCTGAAGTTGTTCCTTTCCCTTTCATCACACGGCAGTTAGGGAGAGGGAAGAGTTAGAAAGGTTTCCTGTAGCAAAACTAATGCTGCAGCAGACGACGATGGAAGGAGAAGTGTGCAGGAATATGGGAAGGGAGGAGGCTGAGAAAAGGGTTAGCCAATTCTAAGTCAGAGTCTGACCAGCTGCAGGATGCTGCAAGTTATTTACCTATGGGCTGGACTTCCAACTTCTCATCTACTAGTTGCTCAGGGCTCATCAGCTCACTTTGAGGGACATTAGGTATGCTTTCCCTCTGACTGACTGGACTGACCATCTCTTGATCTTTTTCATTCTGCATCTGCGCATATATATTAAGGCCAGGAATCTTCCTAAAACATTAACAGAAACCATCATTGTGGGGTACTCTGGCAGATGCTGTAGTTTCAGCTTTTACAAACCAAGAAATAAATCACAACCAAAAGGAAAACCCAGCAAATCAAAACCCAAACCCCCCTGTGAAAGGCAGCAATGGGGAAAAGGAAATGGCTCAGGGAGGGTCATACCTTTTGAACTTGTAAATTACAAATACGGCTAGTCCCACAAAAACGACAGAAAGGAGCATCAGCATAGCAGAACCACTGTGACTGGGAGTGATGTCCACCAGTGGAGCTGCAAGAGAGTGGAAAAAGGTTAGAGCCACCCCCAGCCTGGAGTGAGAGTTGCTCCCTCCAGAAGCATAGTTCATTCTACCCTTAGTGCACTTGCAGCAGGCCTCATCTGCATCCACACCTCTCCAGGACTTCTATACCTTTCTAATCCACCTGGGAAGAAACCTGGGTTCAGACCACTTGTGCTCAACCTACTATTTGATGTGAAGTCCCATAGTCTTCTCCTTAGAGGCCTCTCTTCTCTGGCCTGTTGAGAGAACTGCTTGAAACATATGTTGCAGAAGATTACCACAGGTAGGTGCAAATGAGGTCACTTGGGTACCAAAAGTGGCATTTTCTGGATGATCCTGGAGCTACCCAC
This sequence comes from Ceyx melanurus, assembly GCA_024611195.1. Classification (NCBI taxonomy): domain Eukaryota; kingdom Metazoa; phylum Chordata; class Aves; order Coraciiformes; family Alcedinidae; genus Ceyx; species Ceyx melanurus. The sequence goes on along the minus strand of JANHGL010004802.1, from coordinate 40,858 downwards.
AGGCTAACTTGTCACATTGACTTTCTATTTTGCTTATAGTCGGGCAGCTCCCAATGTATAGGAAATAATGAACAACTGGCTCCTCAATTTTGAAAATTGAAAATACAGCCAAGGATTGCTTCTCTGATAATAACTACTATGTAATGTATATTAATTTAAACCTTAAATGTAAAGTCAAGCAATTCTTCTGTATCATATGTGTATAACATTTTTTTTACCATGTACAGGGGAAAAAAAAAATCAACTCAAGATGTTGTGGTGAGGTTTTTTGTTTGGTTGGTTCTTGTTTTTTTGTGTTTTTTTGTTGTTTTTTTTCTTCAGAGATTACTCAGTTGTGCTGCATCTCTGCTTTATTATGCTTACGCTTTTCATATGTGTAAAAGCATCTGATCATCTGCTCCATATCTAATGGAATGTAGAAACATTCAACAATATTCCCAGGACAGATATTTGCAAGTTCTTTTTAGGAAAAATTAAATATTGAAAACACTGTTGCTTTCTTCTGGGGAGATTTATATACAGTTGCATTACACCCTTTCTTAACAGTCTAATTTTCCTTCCCTGTATTACAAGTGAACTGAAGCTTTTTGTTTTCAAGTTAGCAGAAGAAGCTGATACCAGCTGATCAGAATTAACAGCAGCTCCTGGAGAAAATAAATTCCTAAGAATCCTGAGCATGAATTTGTTTGCCCCATCTCTTGTAGTAGTTAAATAGGTCCTGAGCTCTGAAATAAGGGTTTAGCATACAGAATAGACACAAATGTACTAAATATCAGGAATTTGGAGACGGCTCATTTTGAGGTAGGATTAAAGTTCAAACTGCCTAATTTTATGTCTGTTAGAATGTAAATTGATTCTAGTTTTTCAGACTGCTGATCAACTTCTGAACTGTGTTTAGTTGCTCCGAATGTTTGTTGCCTCTAGAATATCTGAATATACCCAAGGCTAGCTGGTAACCTTTGCACTATATGATCAGACTGAATACACCATGGCGCTGCTTAGCTGTTTAATATTTCAGAAATAGTCAAGAAGTACACATTTGTACTGCTGCTTATACCACATTTCCAACAACAGCAAATTTTTGCACGTAAGTAAATAAAAGGTTTAGCTGTAAATGCAAAAGCCACTGTATCTTTTTAGCATGATAAAGAATGAGGAGGTGGAGCAGGCATTTAAATGTCTGTACATACACCGAGATGCTATTGTGACATAAAAAAAAATGTTTAAAATACAAATTTTAGCATGCTACTGTCAGCAAGGAATATACAGCTTGCTATGCTATGGAGCAACAGAGAAGTTGTACACAGAAAGAGGATACTGACCTGCTGCTAAATGGGCAGCATGGACAAGGATTCGAACACCTGGCTTCAACTCAAAATAGACCAGGTTTTGGTTCAGTTTCTGAATCAGTGTTTCCGAAATCTGGAAGAAAAAGAAATGCATTTGTTTCCTCATCACTGTCATAGATTGCAAAATAGGTGGGTAGGAAATGGAGCTTCACACAAAGATTTTGCAGAGGCACCAGGCTTTCCCAAGCACAAATTCCTGTCACCTTACAAAGAGGGAGTTTGTGAGAACTGAAGACATCTGCCAGTATTATGCCCACGGTGGTTTGTGTTTGGTTAGCAATGACTGATGGCAACAAGTTGCCCTGTCATGTGCTTGTGGGAGTAGCCCAGCAGCACAAGGGAATTGAGACCCAGAGGACTTTTAAAGCCACATGTGTAAGCATCTGCAGGACCAGTAAATAACAGCACAACAGTGAACTCCATTTACTATTCAAGGACAGAGAATTATGTCAATTATTAACACTCATTCGCTCCTAACAAATAAGTTTTTGCTTGCTGAGTGGCCAGTTTCATGATTTTAGAGCATGTTCTTAACACTTGATATACCTGAATTTAAAAACAGTTTAAGTCCTTACTCCAGCTTGCATTTAAATTTCACATCCTAAAACCAAATTTCTTTTCCTCCAGGTCTGAGTTTCAAGCCAACTATTTCATAATCCTTAAAGGACACAACAGAAAAGATAAGCATTTGCTGAGATAAGACCTCATGAAATTTGTAATTGTACAGTGAAGAAGCCAAGCTTTGGTTCAATCTGTTGGCAAACCTTCCTTTTTTTTGTAGGGAGTATGGAGCCAGTCTCTTCTCAATGTCATTCAATGACAGGACAAGAGGCAATGGGAGTAAGTTGTAGTACAAGAGGTTTACGGTAAACATAAGGAAAAACTTTTTCACAGTGAGGGTAACAGAGCTCTGGAATGGGCTGCCCAGGGAGGTTGTGGAGTATCCTTCTCTGGAGACATTCCAGACCTGCCTGGATGCATTCCTGTGTGCCTTGGTCTAGGGAATCCTGCTCTGGTAGGGGGGGTTGGACTAGATTATCTTTCTAGGTCCCTTCCAACCCATAACATTCTATTATTCTATTATTTTTAAGACAGTTTCAGTCTGCAGAGTCACATTTTTCCTATCACTCTTAATTATACCCAAGAATTTCCAGGCATGTTGCTATTAAAAGCAAAAAAATCCAGATAGATTAATCAAGGAATGGAAGCCTACAGACATGGTGTTGATTGTTGTGTGTCTCTTGTATATTCATTTGCCAGATGTTTCATGTATTTCACATGTTCTTACAGCAGTGAGCAATATTCCAATTGAATGTAGCCACTGTTCATGTCATAAGAGAGAGGTGATTGGAGAACTACAAAAAACCACTCCTACCTCATAACATTTAACATGCTGTTACTGAGAACATTGTGTTTTTATAGCCATACAAAGATCAAGAGGGACCATTCTAGTATTCACCACTTAATTTAATTTGATTTAAATAAAGCCTTATTCTGTCTTGAAGATTAATGAAAAATTGTCAGGAATAAGAACATTCCAATAATTTTTACACCATCTTTTTCATGTTCTTCATTTTTGTCTAGTTGAGTTATTTCAGTAAATGCTACCCAGATATGAATAGATGTTCCTTCACTATCATTCATCACAGTATAAGATTTATCTGCCTCTTTTATTTTTTTAACATTCTTAATGGTTCTTTCAATATTCTTGGCTTATACACTTCATTTCTGGCTACTGATCACTTGAATAGGTGCCTTTGGTCCAATATCAATTTGGCAATAACTCTTAAATGTGTTTTATTTATATTTTTTAATATATCTCTTTAAAGTTTACAATTTTTTATGACTGCCAGAATGAGCAGTAAATATATTTCTTCCAATAGCAAGAAAATATACCACCTGCTTACAAAGAACCATCTGTTGAGCTCAGAGCAGCAGGGATGGTGACACAAAGATGTGCAGTACATGAAGAAAGCCTGGGAAGCAAATTGTATCTCTCTCTCAGAATTTGAGCATATTAATAACAAAGATCGGTGACTATAAAGAGTGCTTCATCTCTAAAAGTGGAGCATCAGGTGCAGATCGATATGGTGTAAACAAAGTACATTAATGGCTCACAGAAATAACATGAAAAACATAATCCTGGCCATTTCCAGTCCCAAAAGTGACCTAAAGAATCTTCTCCATAACCCTGCAGGTATTATATTCCTTTGTAATCTGACATCCTGATGCTGCTGGGGCAGCTGAGCCTATGAAATAAAGCAACCAAACTACAGTAAGAAAAGAATCAGCTACACGGAGTCATTCCTCTTCAACACACTGCGGTAGCTGCACAAAATGGTCAGGGAAAACAGTAGAGGTAAAAAACATACATTTTTTTGTACAAAAAGAGGCTTAATGGGATGTATAACTGAGAATGAAGCTAGGAAACATTGGTATCTAGTATCGCAGAATGGTTTCATCTAGGATTTGGGCAAGAATTGGAAGAATAGAAGAACCTTCAGAAAGTCAGTATGAGAAGGTACCAGAGACTTGGTTGGGCAAGAGTGACATGAAGGAACACTGAGATCTCTCCCAGCCCACCTGAGGACTCCTGAGGTGCAGAGAGAAGAAGGAAAAACAGCAGCACAGGCAGGTATATCATAGGTAAGAAATGTGGCAGCCTCCTAGAAGGCAAGTTGAGTATATAAAAGTCAACCAATGTTCTTGTCTGGTGAAGTCGATGAAAATGAATAACATGAAAGGGAGAGGCCATAAGAGCGAAGTAGTAAGAAAAAAGAAGAAAAGCAGAGAGAAATAGTCAGAAATTTTTATTGTTTCTATATTGCATTGTTACCTGATCATGAAAGAGGACTTCACTGTACTACATCCTGTAGAAATACAAGTCAGAGTAAAATTATTTCTGCCTGTAACCACTAGGATCTCAGCAGAAGCTTGACATAGTTGTCACTGTTCCAGGACTATATGCAAAGTGTCAAAAGAGGCAGCAACTCTTCATGCTTCTCAGAGTATACCGCATATTTCCTTGGCTCTGTGAATTATGCTCTCCTGTTAGCATTTTGGGTGCAGCTTTTTTTGCTTGGTCTTTATGGAAGCTGAACAAGTCAAAAAATGAGTAACAGCTGAGACCTTCAAAAGTGTCAGAAATTCTTGTGAGAATCAGACACCTGCCTTCCTCAGGCAGCTCTGGAGATTCCCAATACACACTTCTGAGGAAGGAACAGATGCATTCAGACACGTTTTTGAAATGTTTGCTTGCTTGGTACAGTATTTTAATTTCTCTGTTATGTGCAAAGTCAGGTTCTCTTAGAAAAAGACATAGGCAGTATAGAAAGAGGGAGAAAAATGTATTTATGTTCTTATAAAAATTATGTGAAATAGAAAGTTTACACAATGGTTTACACATGTCAGTATTTGAGGTCAATGAGCAGGTTACACACAGCTAAAGAACCAAATTCACATTGGGATTGCTGACTGCCCTCCAAAGTTAGACCTGATAATGTTTCTGGTCCTCTCATGGTCTCAAAGGGATCTGTGAATGTAGATCACTCACCACACTAACTTTGATTTTGAAAAGTGGGTCTTCTGCTTTAATTATTCTACAAAGTCTATTCCTAGTTCAGGGGGGGTCACAGGTGATCATACTTACGAGTGGTTTTTACTCATAACTGATGAGTGGTTCTGACTCATGTAATTTGTTTACAAACAATAAAGTGTCTTTAAAGTAAAACTCCACACAAAGGCTGATCTCAGTCCCTGAATAAACAAAAAGGTTTAAGTGGGAAACATTTTAGGTCATATGTCTCCTTTATTTCTGCATTCAAAGTGGTACCATAGATATTTTTTAATTTAAAAAACAGGTAAGAAAACACTGAAGTACTCTGGCCTGTTTCAGAAATAGCAATGAGACTCCCATTGAACATCTAGACTTTCAGCTGGGGAAAAGGTTAGCCTCAGGCCTGTCCCTGTTCCCCTCTCACTCCTGGAAATGCAACCAACTTAGCTGAAGAAAAAACTTCTTAGAGTAGAAACCTCCTAATTTATAGTCTTCAGGAGTCTCCCTTGTGAAAATAATTAGCTTTCAGAATTAGTTTTGGTCCTTAACTGAGCCTCATTGACTTTATCTGCTTCATTTGCAGAATTAAGCATGATATGCAAAAATAATTCAGTAATAGAAACCATTCTTCATGTATCATTTTTCATCAAAGGACACATAATGAATAATAATAACAGACAATTTGTGAAGGAAAAAAAGATATTCCAATTTAAAAATGGAACAAAACAAAAATTAATTTGGCTTCTCTTAGCACTGAGCATTTTGTCAGAACCAGGACTGTAAACTAACTGTGTGCACCAAGAAACAGAATTATCACTCTAAAGGGCATTTTCCCCTATTTTTACTGAATTTTGAAACCTCTGGTGTAAATTGGTTTATACTAATTGAATGTGACCAACTGTGCTGGTATGTACTAGCTTAGAATATAGATAATTTCATAGATACTGTGTAAAGTTCGCAACTAATGAGTGCTATACTTCCATTCAGTTAATGAGTAAATCAATAAACAACTAAGGAAAGAATTATGTACATTGATTGGTAAGGAGCAATGGGAACCAGCATTACAAAAGTGCGTAAGAAGTCAGGACAAATGTGGATTACGTTAAACTGTGCCACTCACCCTGCATAACCTTGGTTACTTTACATGAGGCCTCTAAAGTTTTCTTGCCTTAGCACTGAAAAGACCAGCATCATTCAGAGGGTCCAGCAGGAGCTTCTTGAGATCTTTTAATGAAAGTATCCAGAGATACCATGAAAACATCAGGCCGAGCACATTCCTGTGGTTACCCTGGGTGAGGAAATGCCCAACAGATATGAACCCAGAGAGAACAAGACATAAAAGACAGGATCCACTTTAGATGCACAAAGGTTACCAGAAGGAGTCTTGAAAATCAAGGGCTGCTCTGTACACTGAGCAAAAGATGAGAAGGCAAGAAGGCTGATCGTCACATGGGAGGAGTTAACTCAAAGATAGTAAGACAAGATATATGGACAGTCTGTTCTACAGCACAGAAGAAGCTGATGAAGAAAAGAAAGAAAAGCTCATTACAAGGTCTTCTGGTTCATATTATTACATTCTCTCCCCACCTGCCTTTACTTAAATACTGGCCCACCCTTCCTTAAGCACTCAGTGAAACATCTGGTATGCATATAAAGGTATAGATGTTAAAAAAATCTCTCCTAGTAAACACTAGATGATGTATCCCTCTTCCTGGAATTTAATTTCCAGAAGTGAGAGGCACCATTTTCTGTAATAATTGAAGGTGTTCACCATCATAATCTTGTTGCTAAAATATTTTTGTGAAAGGCACATCTGAAATACATAAAAGCAAATAAAAGCAGTGAAGTAAATACGCTAAAACACTAAAGGAGGATGGATAAAAAAAACAGTGTAAAAGAAAATAGGAACTCAATCAGCTACAGTGAAGCAGGTAGAAGTAAAAATAAATCTGCTAAATTTAAGAAAAGATACACATACAGGCTTCCTGAATTCCATTATTCATAGCATTAAATTCGGTAGAGATATTTCATCTCCTCAGTTCATCATTGCCCATTTGGTATTCTGTCATCCATAACATTTCCCATCTCTTTGGCTGGATACAGATACTGGTCACAACTGCAACATGTTCAGCACAGTTGGCTACCAACCAGCTGGTGTTGCCATTTGCCAAAGACTCCATCACGCTTGCTACATTGCTGATAGCTCATTCCAGAGAAAAGATTAATGGCTGCAAATGCCAATATATAGTTGCTCCTACATCTATTTGACATTCTGTTTTTTATGGTTATTTTGAATAGACCAGGCATGGAAATGGCGAACAAAAAGGAAATGCATGAAAACACTAAAACCTTCACTTGATATGGAAACATCACTTTAGAATTCTCATGTATCTTCTGCTTACATCTCATTTGACTAACAAAAGACAGATTTGCTACGTTTGACAAAAAAGCCTCCACTAGCAAACAATGTGGAGAGAAGATAACTTGTGAGATGCATAAAAAGATAACCCTTTGGAACATTACTACAGATTAAAACTGTACATTGAAATAAATGGAGTATACGTTATCTGTGTATTTGTATCACTGCCCTCTAATGATTTGTAAGTATAATAGCTTCCTACTGTCATTTATTTTGAACTGGATTAGTACTAAATGTTATTAGAGGTTTGTCCTTCAACAAGGAGAAAGAATTTGGTGCTTTTGAAACAGCAGATCTGAATTCTATAGTCATCACATTCACCAAACCTGTCCATATAGATGGTGTAACAACTGCACGTCAGTCCAAGTGGCCAGTGCCAATTCTGGATGGCTGGTTGGTATGATTTGGGATATTTCAGTGGCATTCCAGTGACCACATGCAAACCAAACAGCAGCATGTTACAACTGCCAATTATTTCTACATTTTTAATCAGGTTGGTAGTCTGTCCTCAATTCTGTGAAAAAAAGCAGGGGAAACAAGTGACCCAATTAAAAAAAAAAAAAAAAAAGGCAAAATCACACTATTCTGGTCAATAATACAAGGTTTTTTGAACATGCAAAATGTTTTGGGATTCTGCAAGATGAAAAGGCCTTTTGATTTTTATGAAGATGTGAAGAGTAAATTTACACTGACTACAGAAAGCATAGTGGATCAAGCAATCTGAGGTACTCAGAAATTCTGTGTTTATGTATTATGTGGAATTGTATCATGCTGCACATTAAGAAAACTTCCCAAGCCTCATACATAGCTTTTTTTTTTTTCCCAATTGTCAAAAGCAATTAAACTTTTTTAAAGGTACTTTAGTCTCCTGTGGGAAACATCAGGAATGCGGAGTTCACATTTCTAAATGTAATCTGCAAACAGATACAACAATAAATGGCATTGTGCACACACCAAAAAAACTAAGTTGGGGCACTTGAGAGTGGTACATCAGCTCAAGGAGAAAATGACATCCAGCATCAAACAAAAGTCTCAATGAGACCACAAGACACAAATACACCATCCTAATGGAAAACTGCATGGAAATGTAGATTTCTCAAGCATGATACAGGGCCTTGGTGAACATTCACAGTTCCACTATTACTGTACACAACAATTAAAGGCTTACTGTATTTAGATTAATAAAAAATGAGTGGCACAGAGTAGTATTACAGATTTGGACAAATGGGAGACTAACACCTAGATTTTTAAGGAAGAGTAGATACCTATCTGCCTCTGAAGTCAATGGGAATCATGTACTTAGAGACCACAGAGCTGAACAGAGACCCCCAAAAGTATGCTTAAAAAGATAAATTAGTTTGTACTAGATAAAAATAGACCAGCTTAATCTGCCTCAAAGGGAAACAGCAAGGAAGTAAGCCCCCCATGGTCATAAGATTCATATCAGATTTACTGGTAAATATGAAAGCCCATGAAATTACATATACCCTTCTTCACTGTTACCTATGACAGAATAATAGTCTAGCTCAGGTGACTAAATACAGCTTGGTTAAGCAAGTTGCCTTAAAACCTCACAGGTGTTCTGTGATAGACATGGCCTGCAGCAATCTCAGGAATTTTGTGTCCACAAATGTGAGATGTAGTTTGAATTCCCTCTTCAGCTACTGTTTCTATCACTTTTCCCTCCCTCCCACTTCATCAGCTGTCCTTAGACTTGCTTGTTCTAACACAAGTTAGCATGCGCCACCGCATGACTTACATGGTTTCTCCCTTTCAAACTCAGGTTGGATCAGCAGAGACCACAGTGTTCTTGCCTCCATTCTGGTACCTGATATGAGAATATGGTGCATTTGGGGTTCTCTCACCACATCTATGTCATGACCACAAGTACACATGCTGACTTTAGGAGGCTCTAATAGGAGAGGAGGAGGGGGTGTAATAAGCAAATTTCATGCTACTGGTAAATCTGTGCCTACAGCATGCGCGGTGGGGTTTGTGTCCTTTTGTGGTACGTCACTGTTTCACCAACTGCTGATTTTGAGAATGAGTTAGGCTTTCCCTCCCTTGGGTACTGAAATAAGGGTTTTCACAGAATAGAAACATTAATTTCTGTAATTCCTTTCACATGACTACAAGTTTTCCAGGGACAGAAACTATTTGTCACTGTGTCTCTGGACAGGCTTAACATGAGTCTCAGGTTTGGAGAGTAGCTTCCACATGTTCTATGACATCATGAAAAAAGGAAGCTATATAATTAAGTTCCTCCTTAGGAAATCTTATTCCATTGCACAGTCTGTCAAAACTATTTCAATTTTGTTCATTTCCTGTATCCTATCCAAATTAGAAAAAAAATAATCCAGAACTGTAATTCCTTTGGGTGTGCACTTGCAAACACACAAACTCACATATGTGCCTTTGAACAGCTTGCTCACAAACACAAAACAGATCTCTGTGCCTACCAGAAAATAACACTATACATCATAAAGTACCTAGGAAGAAACTGAAGTTGTCATCGACAAACACATACGCTCTCAGTACTCATCCTAGTGACCTCAAGCACAGGGAGAAGATTTTGAATGGCCACTAAAACACTTTAGGAAAGGGATAGTGAAGGATTACAGGCCAAATGGGTAAGAAAAAAGGAACAGTATCAGAATATGCTTCAGAGTTGAGGGCGCTGAAAGCAGTTCCTGCTGAAAACAATGTAATTTTCTACTGGAGTAACTAATGCAGTACCTGCAGACTGGTAAGAAAAAACATTCTGATCATCCTGATGGGAGCAGGATAGATATTTCTACATGAGAAGCAGCTGGCTGCAAATGGCAAATAGTTTATTTCTCTTCTAAGGTTACCATTTGGACCCTACAGGATGCCAGAGAAGTTCTGGAGTCCTACTGATAACGACATTTCTTCTTGCCCATAAAAAGGGTCTTGCTCTCATGAGGGCTTCCCTTCTCCACAGACACAGAGGCTCCGTTTTCACAGACGGAAGAAAGAAAGGGGCAAAGAGCGATAATAATTAGCAAAATACAATAAGCTGCTGAGTTTCAGAGGGGAGCTGGGTCAGATGTAAATTTGAAAGTTTATGGACTTGCTTCCTTGCCAATTTGTGACGGAGGGAGAAGGGGAATGAAGGAAAAAGGAAGAAAAGGTTTTGCAGTACAGTAAATCTCCATCTTTTTTGTTTATTCCATGGGTTTTGGGAATTGCAGAGGAAAATAATTTGTCAAAAAAAAGATGATGGCTAATGATGCTGAGCAAGGGAAAGCATAAGAAAATGGATGACCTAGTGGTTTGAGGCCCACAGCTCAGTTAATAAGGCTTTAGACCACTGTAAGAGGCAACTGCAACAGCCAACAGGTCAGACAGATTAAAATGCTATTTGAAAACATGAATATAAGAAAGGAAGATATTGCTGATACACGTCATCCAGTGGAGTAGCAGGCTTCCAGTTAATTCTGAGGATTTCAGCGTAGCCCTGAGGCTGATATTCATGAACTGATGACACTCAACCCCAATTCTCATCCTTGAGACATGGACATGATGTATGAAGAGGCTAAGGTACAGTGGTGCTTCACTCAGGGATAGTTTTTGTGCCTGAAATCTGAGATATTATAAAAATAAGATGAGAGGTATTACAGGTTTTAAAATCTTTTTTATCATTCAGGATGTTTTATCTTTTAGTCAGAATCATGATAGGCTCACCTGGCAGGGTCTTCAGGTAGATACAAGTCCTCCAGCTGTCATAACCTGCTTCAGCCTTGCACAGAGAAAACTATCCATAGTGGCTGAACCCTACTATCAGCATCATAAAGGGGGGCAGACAGATAATCTAACCCTATTCCCATGCCTTAAAGTAGTAAAGTTCAGATCTGTCCAGGTCTACCACTCATCTCAGTCCTCCAGCGCTGGAGGATATAAACTTTTTGTCTTATGAGGATACTCCACGGTGGAAGAAATTGTCCCCTAAAACCTTCTTGCTTTTTTTCCTACTTCCCATGAAATAGAATATAACTTCTAAAGATAAGATGTAACATCATACAACTCTATGTCATTTTAATATTACTAAGTGAACTCAAATGGGAGTCTGAGCTCCTAAACACAGCTCCAAAGTCTGTTTCCAGCATTTGGGAGGAAAAAAAACCCAACACAACAACAACAACAAAAGCCATCAAAATACCCTAAAAGATGAAGTAGAATGTACCACAGTCATTCTTTAGAGCCCAAGTGAATCAGATGCATTTGTACCACAATTATTTGTTCTAACTTGTATTGGAAATTCCATATATAGAGACACAGAGACAAATGCATAAACATGATCTTCTCCAAGTAATGGATACAATACCTGCTCTAGGTCTGCTGCTGTTCTTTTATATTCTCCTGTGGAATCTTGATATGGTAAAATGAAGAGTTCGGCAGATGTGGGCAGACCAGGGAGCACTGCGACCAGAATGTGCTTGCTTGAAATACCTATTGCCTGATACATAGACAAATAATGGTCATATAAACAGTGGGGATGGCACTGAATTCTAAACCATCACAGGACTTACAGAAATGATGTAGGATATATCTGGTACAACAGGGAGAGCCTTGTTAAAATCCAATGCAGGTAAAAAGTCAGGGATTAATGATTTCCTGATGTAAACTATTCTGGTAAAATATACAGGGCCCTAAGACAACTCTGATAATCAAACATTCTAAAAGGAGCTTCTAAGTAACAGTTTTATATGGTACAATTTACTTTGTCTAAATTTAGATATTATAAAGTTTTCTGACTATCCCAAATGAGTTCTTGAGGTTCTTTGGCCACTGGTAAGAAGCCACATGTTAAATGGGCATGTATGTCTGCAGAACTACACTCTACAGATGTGATTAGCCAAAACATCTTAAAAGCCTTGTGAGGACTCAGGGAGAGAGAAGATAATGAATCAAGTTTGAATCCCAAAAGCCAACAAATTCTTACAGTTCATATCCTGGGTGAAGTCCACAAGTTAAAGAGGATTTTTTTTTTTGTCTTTAGATGTTAAAGATTGCATTAATCTGCAAATTTTTATACTTTGTCTTGTTGGCTGAAAATCTTAAGCAACCTGTTAAAACTCAAATCTCACTTCAATACAAATTAGCCAAAACTCAGAAAAAATGTACCCATGGGCATCACTATCAGGGTCATCTCTGGTCATGGGATTCAGCTGCTGTTACCATGACATACACAACCAGACTGCGGAGTTATTCTCTAGAAAAGCAGCTAGTTTGGCCTTTGGGAAGATTTGTGAGCCAAAAAGAGGAGAGACATAGTCTGCTGAATCTTCCTCAATTGCCTCTTTGTGTTGTGGATTATCCAGCAAATGCATTTAAATCTTAAGGGTTTTAATTTGAACCTTAAGTTTCCAAGTGCTGCATTCAGTAGGCCACTTGTAAAGGTAAAACAAAAGTTAACTTCAGATACAAAGACAGCCCACAGCAGTTAGATGCAGCACAGAGATTCCCCTGCAATCAGGACTTGCATTCCTCTCAGACATTAATTGGACCTAAAGCTCATGAATTCTTCTTAGTAATTCAGGAGCAAAGACTTGGGGCAGCTGCTCACTGAAGGGTATGAGGGACGGAGGGCAAGGAGTCGGAGAAGCTGATCACCATTACCTGACCTCATTCTGTGGCTATCCCATGTGTGGCTGCTGACAGTCCAGGGTATGCCCTGTGGAGCTGTGAGAAGGGAACCCTTCCCCTCCACTGCACACCAAGGAAAAGCACATGGTTTTGTTGCCATTGTTTTTCTTTTCAATGTGGATTTAGAAAAAAAAACCAACCCTATAACAATATAAAGGTGTCATATATTCTTTCCAAGTATTCTGTGAAGCCAGGGCTTGCATTGTTTTGCTTGCCTACTAAGTTGTTTTAAGATGTTAAGAAAAAGACACGGTATTACCAGTTAATGGAAAATCTTCATTTTCATATGCTGGGAATGTATGGGTTTTTTTGTTTGGAAGCTTTTGGCTGATCTGCTGAATTCATTATTATCTTCCTCGTCAAAAGTGGGAGACAGGACTCAGAAAATCAATGATGTGAGCAAATAATTATGACCATAATACAAAATAAGATATTTTGTGATAATATGAAATGATCCATACTTAGAAGAACATATTTAGTACATTCTGCATTGCTTACAAAGAATTTTATCCAAGTCTATGGTACTCTGAAATGAGAATGTAATACTTTAATAAAAGTTCATAAAAATTATACAGCACAGCTATAATTTCCTATTGAATAATTTAGTTATTCAACTCATTTTTTATACAGCTTACTTAATTGCTGTAGAAATCTATTGGGTTTATATTTAATTTTTACAAGAACTTCTCACAAAGTCTTGTTTAAGATGAATCATTTAGCTACATAAAAAGCAATGATTAGCTATCAACTTCATATTTATTGATTTTCTTTACTCAAAAAAGCAAAGAGAATCTTTGTGTTTCCACTGCTCTTCTTTTAGAATGTAGCCCTAGTAATGTAGTTTTGTAATCCTTTTTTGTTTTATTGTTTATATTCTGTGAGTTCATTCTGAAGATAAATAGATCCTTGAATACTTGATACAGGCATAAATAAGCCAGAAGAACAAGCTCCAGAAAAAATGTTCCTTCTTTTTTTGTTTTCTTTTTTTTTTTTTTCCCCTTTCTGACTATCTTTCATTCCTCTCCCTGTCTTTTGAGGAAATTGAAGAAAATGTATCAGAAACAGTCCAGGCAAATTGGCATACACCTGATTAGTGCACAGTGTCTTTTCAGTCTTTTTGCACAGATGATGCCACAAATGAATATATAAGCTTGCTAATAACATCTAAAAGCCTCATACCCTTTAAAAAATGGAGTACTTTTATCTATTAAAAAAAAAAAAAGCAGCATTCTAACAGTTCCTTCCACTATTTTTTCTGTTGAGTTGTGAAACCCCAGTTGTCTCTTCTAACTTTTCTTAGCTTCTCAGTTTCAAATACAAATCTTCAGCCACATAATAATATTTTTATGACATTGTGTTCCACAGTTAAAAAAGGAACTTCAGAGATTCTCCAAAGTAGAAAAATAGCTTCCACTCCTGACCCATGAACCTCACACTATGTGTAAGACATAAAGCACTTGCTGTGATGCTTTCTGGTCTCCTAAGTTTCCTCCAGCATATTTGTAACTCCATTAGAATAGTGCTACTTTACACTGCTGTATAAGAATAGCAGTAAAAAAAGGTAAGAATTACTATGCAGTGAAGACATTTGTACAGCTATAGGCAGCTCTAAGCAATTTGTTTTCTATATGGCCTATTCTCAGAAATATTCCATATAATCCACTTAATTAAAAAGAAACTGAAGGCTGACTGAGCACCAGATTGTCATAGGATGGGATAATATAACATGTCTAAAATTTAGGATTCCAGCCTCAAATACAACTTGAGTCTCTTTTTATAGTTGGTAGAAACAGAGGTACCTTAAGAAAACAGCTGATCCAGTCCTAATGCAGATATAAAGCAGAAATTAGAACCATTTTAACACAGGTTACATAATTACTTACCTCCACCAGAGTTCTCTTGACAACTCTACTGATGTCTCTTCTCCACTCTGGGATATCTGGATTGTAGTCATCCAGGTTTGGAGAGAATGATAACCGCAGGGACTGAAATTGCTCTGCAGATAAAATGACATGGTGGTGAGTAAAGACTCTGAAACGCCCTAGTGCCAAACAAGTGGGCATAACCTAGTGAAACCTACTGCAGCTTGTGTTTTGCTTGATCAATCTGTAGGTGATGCACAGACTATCAGAGAAACCAGCAGTGTGTCTGAGAGATTCACTGCTCAAGTGTCACAGAACCGAAAAAGGTCATCAGTCCTTACTTCAATGGATGACTAGCACTGGAAAGGGAGCTGTGGTAGGAATGTAAATTAAATGCTAGCTTCATCTTGATTTCTAGAGTAGACAAGGTCTGTGAAAGAAGCCATGATTGTACTCTCACAAAAATGTCTCAAACACTTGAAATTTTAACTGGAAGGGGAGAGGGATAAAGGTGGGGAGAGGATTAGGCTTGGAAAACATACTTAACTGCTGATGCTGTTAACAGAGATGCCCAAATTACTCCCTGTGACCATCTACTTAGTATAAACAGATAAAACTGGGGATTCCCAGTGGTGCTTAGGTTCCATCTACACTATATATTTGTGTGCCCTAATTGCTTCTGAGGCTTGAGTACAATATCAAATTAGTACAGACTCCTGTATAGAAATGCAGCACACAGCATTGATTTAACTTTTAGGCTAAGCATCTTTTCTGTGAGTTAAGAGGCCTCTACTGGCCAAGAAGGTGGAAAAACAGCTTGCAAAACTTATTTTAATGATCATATAAGATGACCAAATACTGATAGAGCAGATGCAGAGGGCTCTGGGAAGGAGATCAGTGTTTCTCAGTCTGGACTAGCATCAGCCAGTGGCCTTCAGAGATGTTATATTGAACTGGTAACACTGGAACAGATCTTACAATCTCACTCAAAGCATCCTGGAATAAAGATCTCATGTTGCTGCCAACTAGCCTGGCTCTCTAGCTCTTGACAATGGAGAATTCTAAGTGAAAAGCTCACCATACACAGCAATACTCTTTGTGTCCTGAAGAATGGTATTTCCTGCTGAGACCTGAACAGTGATGGTGTTCATCCCTTCCACAGAAAATGTAAATGTGATGCTCCCTTCCAGTGTGATCAGTGGCTGTAAATATATCAGAAAAGGAGAAATTAAGTTACTTTGGCTGGAAAGAAAAAGCAAAAATGTGTTTCACTCTGTAGCCTACTGGGATGGTTTGGGGAGCCAGTTCCAGCTTGGAAGCTTAAGACTTAATAGGTGTCCAGTGACATGGAAGCCAATTTTCTGGAGAGGACCCAGGGATCCAGATAAGGATATGTTCCTGAAACTCAAAGTAAGGTACTTGTAATTTCCAAAGAAGCTAAGTTTTAAGATCCCACTATTTCCTTACCTCTTAGCATACTGGCTGTTCTGGATCCCATGTTAAAATGTCCATCTTTGCTGCACTCCTCAGAGAAGGCCAGATCCTAATATAAGGGCCTGCAAAACTCACTGCTCAGGTGTCACACTCCCTTCCCAGATCTAGCTGTGATTCATATGAGGTAACTCAAGGAATCTGTGACAGAACCAGGAGGCAAATTAAGATTTCTCAGTTGTTCTCCCATGTTATACTTACACATGGAGATGTTGTTTTTGGAAAATGATGGTATTCAGAAAGGACAATAATCCTCTCAGCTTGCTTCGCTATGCAACCAGTCTATTAATGCATTGTGTCTCTTTTCAGCAGTTTCTGCTCTAACTTCTGTTTTCACTTATTAATGAATTCTGGGTGAGATCTTCAAAGAGCGCAGTATTAAGTCAAACTCTGTTGCCATTGTAGTCTGTAGTAAAACTCTCACTTCAATAAGAACAGAGTTAGACCAACTCTGAACACTTATGAGCTTATCAGATCAGAGGGAAGGTTAAAAGGTGACAATCACATCCTGTAAGCACCTCTAGGGGGAGATGATTTCTGATAGTACAGAGTTCTTTAATCTATACACAAAGGTATAACAAGATCCAACAGCTTGAAACCGAAGCTAGATAATTTCAGACTACAAACACAGTGCATGTGTTTAATACTCAGCATAATTAACTGTGGGGAAATTGTTGGGGGGAGAAGGTAAGAAAGAGAAGCAGTGAATTCTCCACATCTGAGAGAAATTATTAGCACAAAACACGTCAGGTTGTGCCTTAATCACACAGTTAAATAAAGCAGAAGATAATACAGAGTTAAATAAAGCAGAAGATAGTGCTAAAGCCTCCAGTTTGCCAGATGAGGCAACAAGATGACCATGTGTGGCTGAAGGTCACTCTTGGCTCTACAGAATCTAAGAGAATCTCTCCCCTCAGAAACTAATTGGGATCTCTGTGTCCTTCACCCACAAAGATACATAAAACAACAGTTGTAATGTCTGTGCAGATTTACCAGCACTGCAAGCATGGAGGCAGCAGAATGTGGTTCATGCAGTTCTCATATCTGAGCAGAACCCAGAGGCAAGGAGGTGCGTATCCATCAGTAGCCCATGACAATAAGGTCTCCCTGTATGTGTGGTTTAGCACAGAGTGTGGGGGCTCAGGACTGGGCTCAACATATTTAAGAGGAGACACAGAACTGATTGCAGCATCTTCCTGCATTAGTCACCAAAGAAATGAGGTTTAAACTACGGGGCTATGTAAAGTCAGATATAAAAAAACCAGCTTGAATTTCAAAGGTTAGCTTCTTGAAAAAAAACCTCAAGATCCTAACGTTTGTAGTTGCTGTTACTGAAGAAGGATGTATAGAGAAAAGCACATTAGAAAGTCTTCCAGATTTTGGTTTGCTATCTTGGACGTAAAAGCAGGGAGAAAGATATTGGCAGTTGGCATGAAATGGCAATAAACCCTACATCTAAGTCACAGCAGCAAACACAGAGCAGTTACATTACAGTGTTGGTACATTCAAGAACTATTAGTCTCTGGTTTATAATTTTCTTGCATGTGCAACTGTTTAGAGGCATCCTCAGATCCCTATCTCTCTCCCTCCTCAGTCAGAGAGCTCCTCAAGGATTATTTTGAAATCAGTCCACAGGTAATACAAACCTCCGTGTTGTTCCCAAACCACCAGACATAAGTAAGCGTTCCCACTTGGCTTGGCCACAGTACTGCTGTGGCATTGACCTCCTTGTTCTTTGTAGTAACGAATGGTAGAGATAAGTGAACGTGCTCCAAGGGGCCTGCAGAGACAGAAGCAGCAGTGGGTGAGTCGTCCCTTCTTCTATCTGAAGGCATTTCACTGAGTGCCTTAGTATAAATATTGCCTTATACACCCTTCTTTTCCTCAATAAACTCTTTTAGTTCTTTGGGATAAACAGAACATAATTCATTCGACAAGTGACATTATGCCCAGGGTTACATGTTTCTCATCTTCTGGAGACAGATGGGTCTTTGTTGTTACATCTCATCCTATAGATTCTTTTTAAAAATGTGTTCTGACTGCTCAATTTG
Source organism: Ceyx melanurus (assembly GCA_024611195.1). Classification (NCBI taxonomy): domain Eukaryota; kingdom Metazoa; phylum Chordata; class Aves; order Coraciiformes; family Alcedinidae; genus Ceyx; species Ceyx melanurus. The sequence continues at coordinate 22,463 of JANHGL010004802.1, read as the reverse complement.
AAAACAAAGCAAATGTCCTGAGAGTGACAGAGAAAGAAAAAGAAATAAACCCCAGGTGACATGAGAACATGGGTATCTTAAAGGAATTAAGGCCACATCTACATGTCCTATATCTGCAGGCTCCCCAGTGATTGCGTTGTCCATATGGAGTTGAGATAGATTGCTAGAGGATTGAATATATTTCAGGAGAGGATTTTTCAGGACAATATCCCAAGCACGTATCACCACGTACACCTTGCATTTCAACTGAAAGGAAAACCACACATTTGGAACAACCACCCTATACTTCTACACAGCACACATAGGCAGAGAGAGAGAGAGATATGAAAAAATGATCCCAAATCAGATTGTATAAACAATGCCAGAATACAAAAGGACCAAGGTACCTGACTTATTACTGAAACACAACTTTCTCTGGGCTGTAGGCACAGCTGCTGCTTAACCCGAAGCAGCACAATTAAGTTATTCATGATCAGAACAACCAAAGCCTCCTATAGACCAGACCATAGCCCACTTTTCCTTTTATAATCAAGCGATCAACACTCTTCTTGAAAATTCATGAGAAACCAGAATTTCACCCTTATGATTTTAAAGGCATTTCACTGCTCTGATAGATTTCTGTGACTAGGCTGTGCCTGCTTTCAGCAAGACCCTGAGACCTGAAAACCAGCAGTTTCCCAGACTAAATTATTTTGCAGCTCTAGTATTCTTTGGGAAGTTTGCCAAATGCCCAATGCCAGCACGGCCCTCTAAGGGATCACATTTCCTAACACTGGATGACCATATAAAATTGAATACACTCCAACACTATTGCATGGCTGCTCTGAATACATCTCAAGTGATCCTGTAATGCAGAGAGCGCTCAGCACCTTCTTGGATCTCCACCATATGCTGGCTAGGAAAGAACATGAAAGAATGGCTCAAGCAAGCAAATTCTGCCTCTGTGAACATAGTTGATGGGTCCAAGTGGCTGAAATGCTAAACTGTTATCTGGCCAGCAGATGGGGGTAGCTCACTCTGGATAGGCACTTAGCTTGGTAGGACACTGCATTCTGACAGCTAGATTCTAAGATTCAAGAGAAATAATTTCGGAGCTTCATGCAGGGCCACAGAGGCTACAGAGCTTAACCTGTCCCAAGAAAAAAAAAATGGGTTCAACTCCAGACAACAGAAAAGGAGAAGCTTCTCACAAGGTTCACTTGGGTAGATGGCATTATTCTGAAGGATTCAGGCAAAAGCACAACAAACTTTCCAGGGAGAAATTTTGACCTGTCAGGACAATTCAGAGACCGCTTGTTAGCTGGAGAAGCAATTTATATATGGTTTACTGTCCATACATCTCAAAATGCTCCTACCTCACAGTAACCTGCATTTCTGGATCCCTGGACCAGCTGCAACAAGGACACTGCTATTGTGCGCTGTCCCCACAGCTGCAGCAGGATGAAGAGGGCACAGGATGGAGGCTTTACTCTTAGATTTGAGATTACAAACACCATGGTTCAGTGTGCCTGCAGTTCTCCCCTCAGCAAGACTGCTGGCCACGGTAGAGAAGGGCGTCAAAAGGCCCAGATCTGGTTATACACACTCAGGTATTGACCCTGTAACAAGGGGTTACCCAGTTAGTAGCTCTTCCTAAAATACTCTGAGTGTTCAGACTGCACACTGCGTTTCTGTGATCTCAGCAATACAGTGTGTGCATCTATTGCAAGGACAGATATTTTTACAAAACTCCCCAAAGGCCAAGCTCGCACACCCCCAAGCAGAATACTCAGCAGAGAGCCAAGTGGTAACATAAGCATTTACAAAGGATTCAGAAGTTTTTGTGAATCTGGGTTTTAGGCTCCGGAGGGGACTTGATTTACTGAACATCTCTGTCCTCAGCAAATTGATTGCTAGTCCGAGTGGCACCATGCTTGATCTGCAACCTGTTTGGAAATCCCTAATTCTTCTTAGACCTGACACTGGTCCAGGGGGTCAGGCATGTATAGTCTAGGGCTGACTGCAATGATCACACAGTATTTCAGTCCTATGCTGCCATTACCTATGGCCATTACCTGTGGCAAAACACAGAAAGATACACTATCAGCTGCTGAGTCACAAAAACATATTTTTTATTTCTTGTAGTGCTTAAACAATCAAAATGGTTCTTAAGCTTTCAGTTTCTCAAGAAAATGGATTAAACCAGCTATAAATGAGAAAAGTCACTAAAAGTGAGAGAGGCTGGATACATGCCTTCTTCCATTTTGTGGTTGCTGCATAAGAAAGCAGTTGTTGCTTCATGTGGCCTCATTACTTTGCAGATAGGCTGTGTGCATGCAATGGTCCCCATGGAATTGTTTCTTGTCAAACAGCGAACGATTACAAACCCTACTCGCACCAGGCTGTCAGAACCTCCCGTGAAATATCAACCACCAAAACACTTTTCCATTTGTTTCCAATGACCTTTACAAAGAGTAAAAAAAAAAAAAGGACCACAGCTCCTGTTGAGCTGACTTGTATAACCAGAAACAGTGCAGGGGCATTTCTGCATTCAGAGCCTGCAGCAGCTTCCGTAATAATTACCCAATCATATGCAGAAGGCAAACTAGAACATGACTCCAAAACTGAAGATATTACACAAAAGTGTATATAATGTCTATTCTGAGCAGAGGTCCTTTCTTCTACCCTTCTTAGGATGATACTTAAATAACTGGGCGGTGGAGGGGGGAGAATCAGTAGCTGACTAAAACCTGAGAATTTACCTTGCCTCACCAGTGCCTCAGCACAGAAAACTCAAATGAAAATTCTGAGCTTCACAATAAGCTACTTTACAAATACAGTTATTTTTCCATGGTATTAGGAGTAGCATGGTGTGCTGAGGAACTATGTGAAAAGTCTACTGTAAAGTGGGTTCTATCAGGTTAGGGAATCATAAATGGTACACTGTGACTGTGAACCAGAGGTCCTTTTGAAGGGAAGCATTCAGAGAGACATTTCTCCTGTTTCTCTAGGGTTCTCCCATCTCCCACAGCTATACCTCCCACTACTCCCATATGCTATGGTGCATCATTAAAGAGCTGTCCTCTTCCCCTGAAGAGGCAGCTGCTTTCATGATGTATGAGGTAACTCTAAACTTAAAGTATATGGAATATTCTAAATTACTGAGACAATACATGGCGTTAATTTGGTAGAGAATAAGCGGTGTTTCTGTAAGCATAACTTTGAGTTTGGGAATTTCCTTTTTTTTTTAGGTACATCTGGCACAGGCACACATAGTTGAAAACATAAATGATCGACAAAAAAAACCAAAGCAGTGCATAAAGACAATGATGGCCGCAAACAAAATCCATTAGAGATGTTACAAAATGTTAATAATAGGTTGACCCTTTGGGTTCATAACCATGCACTAGAATAAATATGAAGGGACACTGCTGGTTTTATACCAGTACTTGTGATATCTTTTTCATTTGTAAATCAGAGACGTGTAAAGCAAAAAAGGTGAAAATTAACAACAGAAGAGCAATGTGTAGATAATGTTTTTTATTGTAATACTCGATAACACCAAGATTTTGGTTCCTATGAAAACAGGAAGACTGAAATGCACTGGTTTCCATCCCAGAGGTGTTTGTACTTCACTAGAGGGCAAAACACATGTACACAGTGAAAGTCAAGACTTTAAAAAGTGGTTAAAGATCAGGGGTATCTTTGGCTTTTTTTCTTTAAGTGAAAATATAAATGTGCATTTGAGAAGGGCTGGACATTCCTTCGAGGTGTTTCAAACTAGACTACCCAAAATTAGATGTGGAACATAGTTTAAAAAAACAAATGTCACTACTGCCTGTGGCTCCTCTCAGTCTGGAGTCCTTTGCTGGAGGACAAATACTCATATCCCACCACTCATGTCCCAACTTCAAAGCCCCAGGTGTCATCTCTAAGGACAAGTAATATTTTTTTGAAGAATAACAGAAATTAACAATGAGTACGGGCATACATACATGTTACATGCAGATAGAGGACAGCGTTGTCAGAACCCAGGCTGTTTTCTACCAGTACGGTCACACGGAATATCCCCACATTTTGGTAGATGTGCTTGATCCCATCTTCTGTTGAACTGAGATTGGCATATGACACAGCGATGCCATCTCCAAAATCCACCTGAATGAGAGATCTCTGGAGGTCTCCCTGTGGTGATAGAGAAGAGAAAGGTGATAGAAAAGAGAATAGACTGCTTTTCTTCTGCAAGACTGGGTCAGTGGGGCAACCTAGACCAACTGGAGGATAGTCAAGAGGTCTGATGTTACCAGTGGAAACGTGGTCACTTGATCAACTTGCTCAGTAGAAAGTGACCTTCTCTCAAGGTTGACTCAGCTGTACTGTGAAGAAGGTGCCCTCCAAGGCTTATGCTATAGCCCTGCTTTCCCAATCATCAGGAACACTGGGGGATCTTCTGGAAAATATTCTGGCTTTTTCTCCTGGATTTCTTTATAGTCAAGAGCAGAACTGTAGGGGGGAAATATTGCTTAGCACTAGCTTGGGACATCAGTAGCTATTTAGACTGCCTCAGGAGTCTTTGAAACAACTCAACATTGTAAGCTTTTGTATTTAAAACCACAAAAAAAGCAGAAATATGAAACTAAGAAGTCCTCAGGGAAGGGTCAACTATATCAAAGTGGTGGGGTGTCAAAAGAACTGCTTCAGCCTCGCAAGATAATGACAGCTTACAGCAGCTTATGAATTGCTCAGTGGCCTGATTTAAATGAGCTGGATTTGTATTTATTTCAGAAGAGCTACCAACACAACTGACATTAAGTGGGACCCTTTGTGTCTGTCTCAGAAGGGAAGGACAGAGCTAATTAAACTCTTCTCCTCCTGCTCAGATAAAATCCCAGCAGAATAGGTTTGTAGTGTAAGCCAGGTTGCTGCTTTGTGACATTATTCTCCTGAAATGCTAATCTAGCACATTTCAGAATGTGTTAGAATAAACTACAATAAATAAATATAAACCACAGCTGGGAAACAAACAAACTCCACCAGAACCAAAAAGCCAAGGGTAAAAGTATTCTCCATGCCAGCACAGAGATCTGCTAATGTGAAACAATCCTGAAACAGGTTTTAATCTTCCACTCCTGAAACAGAATTCCAGCTTGGTGCATGCAGCTTTGTCAAAATCTACGTCAGAGTCAACCAGCCCCAAAAGACTTAAAACCTAAAAGAATGGAGTGTTGCGATTTCCTTACTTCGCTTTACAAACAAAATGCAATTTTCTTAATTTGTTGTTGTTGTTGTTGCGTGACCTATGTTACACACACCAGAAACACACATAAGGCTTTTCCATATTACAAGGCAGTGCTATGCCTATGGTAAGGTCAGTTTCTGCCAGGTGGGTAATTGTACAGTCTACACTGACCTGTATAGCAACTATGGCTGCTACAGGTCCCCTACATTTCAGTTAAGATGCAGTACCTCGTCTTAACTTTAAGCATTCTTGTTCCTTTTGAAGTTCCCCCTCAGTGGCCTTGCATGATGCTTATGCAGAGTATGTTCACCCTGGCTGGCTGTTGCTATGGAGCAGCTTACTCCACAGCCTGGTGTGCTGAAGCAGCTGCCACTGTCTAGAAGAATGCTGGTAATTTAATAGCTGAGGGCAGCTCATAAAATTGGCTGAAAGGACATTTAATTTACTTTGGTTTAGTTGTTGTTTTTTTGTTTGGTTTTTGTTGTGTGTGTTTTTCTTTCCCCTTATGAGATAAACAGTCCTCTGGAAGCCCAGCTGGAATGAGAGGTACCTGTGTAAATGGTTGGTATCAGGCAAGTTTGCACATCAGAAAGGGAAATGTGTGTGACTACAGGAGGAATTGTAACGTAAGCTTTATATTCATCATGTTCTTTCAGTCTCTCAGCAGAGCTATACCTAGGGATGGCAAGAGAGGCAAATTTTCCCAAATGCTCTGTTTTTATAGCCTGAAGTTGTAGTCATTACAGTGCCCTGGCACACTGCTGGAAGCTCCGCTCCTTCCAAATGGATGAGACACAAATAACTGTGTTTCTCTGTTCCGGAGGATCCCAGACTGAAAAGTCTGGCAGGCAAAAGACATCCCTTAACAGAAGCACATTATCTGGAGATTCCTACAGATTCCTCATGTCATTTCCCTCCTAATATCTTGAAGGTAAAGACACTAACTCCCTGTTCTTGAGAGCAGCAACAAGGACAAAAAAACCAACCCAACCCTGAGGTCCTGAGACATTACTAAGGTGGCCAACTTAAATAACATTTTAGAAAGAAACCATGGGGATCTTGCATGTTAACTCATCTCCATATTGCCATTGGGTAGTTCTTCACTAAATTTCTCTTAGAAATTAACTTGGTGACATCTGGAATTTTCAATGAGGTTTTGTCAAACTAAGAAAGGTGCTTTAACAATACAAACTACCAAGGTTTCAGTTCAGCAAAGGTCTTAGTAAATTCTCCACTGGATGATTTACTAAAAGCTTAAGCACCTGCTAAGTTTTTTCATTGAGATGTAAACCACTGAGGCAAGGGCTCCTACCTGTGTTACACAGAGGATCAAACTAGGTGGATCATGACAGTACCCATGCAGAGCCATTAGGAACACAGGAGATGGTCTTAATTACATTTATATCCTTCATTGAGATAACTTATTTGAAAGACACAGTTTCCAACGTGACATCACATAATGGTTTGTGCACTCCTGTTTGACCAAGCCAACAGAAGGCATCAAACAGGATATGCCTTCAAAGACAGAAGTGAATATACCTGAGCTCCTCAGCTCTGAACCCCTTTCAGAGAAGAAATACATTCTGTCAGGCATGGTGCTGGACTCAGACCAAAGACTGAGATCTCTGAACTACCCTTAGATACTTTCCCAATTTCTCTAGATCTATCATAACTAGGGTTTTAGTCATCTTCTGTTACTAAAAAAAGAGATAATGTCTTCAATCAGTAAAGCCATACTGCTGAGGCAAGAGCTTATCATATGGTTAAAACTGTACCACCACAGTGACCCTGCTGGCTTTATCACATCTAAGTATATTTGAGGTCATGTGGTTTTAAAAGTCTATTTCAAGTTAAGGCATATTTCTCTGTGTATTTGCAGTAGTAAAGGAAGATTAAAAGGGTGACAGCATTTTAGAACAGCCCTATTTCTGCAAGTGTCAAAATTTGTACTCTATTATAATATTTTTTTTCTGTTGTTTTCATTTTATCCATAGCTGTGGTACTCATGGCGACTACAGGTGCTGCCAGGGAAGGAAACCATTTCTAAGGCATGAAAGATTGAGATTTCAATATTTCCTCCAAATTCCTTAGGGAGAAAAGATGCTGACAGAGACATCTGAAAATTTAATTAGAGAAGAGCTTCAGTTCTGTTCCCTCAGTCTTTTTCAATTGTCTTGGCCTTTCCTGTTTTGTTTTAAAACCCTTTGAACTGAAAATACACTTTCCATTCAGTAAGATCGAGGCTACAACACTTCCCTGAAAATGCCACATTTTGAAAAGCTGACATTTAAAATTCTAGCTTAGGAAGCAAAGAAAAAAGTCAGGACAACAAATAGACTATGCTTTATCTGTGCCAGGTAAGAGCAAGAGCAGAAACAGACAGGAAGAGAAAGCAGGTAAGCAAAAATCAAAACATTCCCCATACATCCTACACCTGATCTACATCAATCCCAGCTGGCTCTGTCTCAGGCAGCTTTCCAGAGCTCCTTGCAAATGGCTGTTTTACCAGGAGAAGTTTTGTTTTGCAACAGTTTGATGCACATAGGTACATCTTGCAAAAAACCTCTCCAGTTGCTTTTTCCAGCTTTTGCTTTCATTGTGACAAGCCCGGTACTACATGATAGGATTTTTTTGAAGCTTTTAGCTTGATTAAGGCAGACACAAAACTCTACTTTCCTTCAGCAGACACAGCAAAGCACTTGGATGCAATTAGCACCGAGCTATCCTTTGGGCAGCTTCTCTGGCATCATTGTAAGAGGTTTTTAATGGCAGTGCTCTTATACACCAAGGGAAAAATTCTCCAAGTTGGCTGCTTGTAGGGATATGTCTGCATTCAGCTCTACTATTTTAATCACACTAAACTGCCAATTACAATAGCTGAAAAAATGAAAGTACTTTTGATGGGTGTTTTTAACCCTGTACTAGGTATATGCAATATGCACAAACTTGGATATAATCTTAAGTATAAGGCAGCCAAAGATTTAAGCATATGCTGAACTATAAGAACATGAACACTCTTTTTAGCCTGAAAAGAAGCCATGGGAATTGAAAATAAGTTTTTCAAGGCCTCATATTATGCCCTTTAGCTTTGCAAAAATTTGTTACTGAAATGAAAATCAGAAATGTACTGGGTTTTAAGAGTTTTTCTCATTAAATATCCATGGAGTCTCCAAGCATACACAAAAGATTCCCCTCCCTGCTCCACTGCGCCAAATGCACATTTTTCCTGTACCTAGCTGCAAGAACGAAAGTCAGAAAAAAAAGAGTGTACACAAGACCCAGATGCTTTAACACTCTAAGAAGCTTCCTGTCTCAGGGTATACCAAGAAACTGCCCATACAGTTTGCAACAATACTTTTATGGTTTGATTACTTTCATGCAGTTCTCAGGATTTTGGTGTATGTGAGATGCAAGACTAACCTAGCAGGACCCTCTCTCAAACATTCCATCTCAATCTTGCCCATAAGGTTGTAGTAATTTATATTCTGTACTAACTTCCAGTATTTGTATCTAAGTATTAAAACAATGAAACACAGTTCAAAGTTTTTAATTTTGGCTCCCTTGTTGCAAATTTAATTTTTAAGCCTTCAATTATGCACCAACTTCTGCATCTTCCTTACAGATACCAATATTGGATTTAATTATCCTTTGCAAGAGACAAACATTGCTGTTGTTGGCTCGCCTTATTTGATTAATGTTTTGTGCTATCTTTAGATTAACCCTTTTCAGTCACTGGCATTTTCCTGTCACCATCAGAAAACATCCAGCAAGGATATTCCCATTGCAACCGAGTATCTATGTTTGGGATAGCTTTAGTCTAGGTCTTTTTAAAGCCTACGCTTAAGTTTAAACAGATATTAAAATCCAACTTGATCAAATACTGAAAATCATGCTTTCCTGAGTAAATTCTTGCTTACAGAGAGATGCTTTTAACTTTTCAAAACCAGAATTTTAATAGAAATGTGTCAGAGAAAGTAGCTTGATACTTTTCACATGCAGTTCTTTTTGTACACCGAAACAGTTAATTGTAGTAATCAAATAATTAATTCTGACTGCCAGTTGTACCAGCTTCACTCAGCTATGAGCTTATTCTGCAGGATTAGATCTTATATGCTCCACGGGAATCAATAAATTCAGCCTCTCAGGATTATGCAGAATAATTCAACTTGTGTGACTGGAAGTGCATTAGAAGATTGCTGTACTGTGTATCATCATGGAGGCGAGGTCAACTTTCATACATTTTCATGGAATTTCAGCAGAGAATTTTAAAATGCATTAAAAGCTCTGATTTCTCCCAACCAGCTTGTCATCACCAGTAACAAAGAAAATGCAATTATAATTCAGATGACAGTGGTATGGGGGAGGGGATATACCGATCTTTTGCTGTGCATTATTAACAGGAATGTGGTGGTGTTAGTAAACAGCCATGAATCAGCATATGCATTGAACATTAGGATGAAGGTTTCATATTTCTGTAATCACTAGTAACTTGTGATATCAAAAGAGAGAACATGGTAGGATACCACGAAAAAATACAGACTATACTTTTAAGTACTAAAACTTTTCATCTTAATTTTGAGTATATCAACAATCAAAACAATGCTAATGCTAAGCTCATCTATAGAGACTTTAGCTGAGCTGAATTCTGAATTGCACCAAACAACAGTGCTGAGGTGGGAAATGCTAATGGTATTGGCCCCACAGCAGTGTCCCCAAACTCATTAAATGTACCTGAGAAACAACATACAGCCATTTATTAATACTGTCATTACAGAAAAACACAATGGTCTTTAGGAAATTCAGGGCTATGCTTGTATATTTACATGGTAAGATAGAGTTCTCTGGCCTTATGAGCATTCAGCACATAAATGAAAGGCGAAGGCATAAGGGAGAAAGCAAAGCTGTTTTCAAATGAGGGAATAAAAAAGCAAAAAGGTTAAGTTTCTTACTCAAGGTTATGCAGAAGGAGATAAGAGTGCCATTCAGGAATGAGTTCAGATTGCCTGAATTCTAGCCCCTGGCCTGAACTGTAGGAACAAATGAGCTTTCCCCACACATTAGTCTAATCCAAACATCATATAGTAGCAGTAAGTAGTCAAAAGCAAGCCAACATCTAATCCCAGTGGAGTAACTCTGTCAAGTGAGAACTGATGCAGACCTGGAATGTCAAAGACTCTTGGCTGTCATTTTATCAAGATAAAAAATAAATTAGAGAAAGCAGTTTCTCTGTGAATTATCTGTAATGAAACAGCCAAAGCCCTAAACCTTTCTGCCCTGAATGTCTTTACTGTCCATTTCCTCAGCAAAGATGTATGTGCAATCAGATGAAACAAGTTTGAAAGCTATTGTGTTGAATAGCATTGTTCTGGAGGCTGCAGCTTTCAGTGTCTCTGCTGAAGCAGTACAGCAAGCACGAGTGTCTGATGTTCATACAAATAACTCAGACACACAAATAACAATTGGGTTTGTGACAGGCAAGAGACCTACACGATCATGTGATGAGGAAGGCATGCAGAAACACCCTCCACTTTAATAAAATTCTTATATTTTCTACAAAAGAGCAGCAAAATATGTCAAGGACATAGAGTTGAAGAACTTCAGTAGGAAAAACAGTTTTGTAATTTTGGGGTTTGGGTTTCTTTTGTTGCCGTGCAAAAATAAAGTAAGGTTGTTTATGCTGATAAAAAAACCTGTTGTTGAACACTGCAGTGTGAGAAATAGAAGCCCTGGGTCTGTATGAAGGATTAACCTTTATATTGGCAGCATTCTGAAGCAATAGAAAAATTTGATTCTAAGCATGACTAGTTTTCTCCTGTGCTGCCATTTAGTGTCAAAGATGCTGTTGCTGTTCTAATTAGCTCAATGGAAATTTAAGAGTAAAAATAACAGTTTATGTATGGTGCTCTACTTATTAACCACTTCCATAATGCTTTGTACAATGGTACATAAGCTAATCATAAAAAGAAATAATGTTCACTGGTTGTTGTCAATCATTAAGAATGACATGATGATTACACCCAGATTAATAGGAGAACTAACCTTGACAAACCCTTCTAATAGCAGGACCAAAGACATTAAGTGAAAGGTGACTTTGCATAAAGTTTTTAGGAAGTCATACAGAAATCCTGAAAGGTGAAAGCTAGACCACTTTGGAAAGCATTCTTACATACAGATCATTTGAATATGAGCTGTTGGTTGACTTCTAATTATTTTTTTTTGTTGCCAGATATAAACACTTGACAGAAAATTTTCCTTTGAGTTAGGATTAGAGAAACTGGGCCAAAATCCTGTCTCAGCATTCAGCAATGCTCTATGCACTGCTGGTTTTGGTGCCTGTCCCCTCTCCACCTGCACAGACTTCAGTGATTATTTCCCTTTTGTGCCTCTTCAATAGCAGAACACTTAAGAATGCCTTGTCCTTTTTTCTCTTCAGACATCTTTTATTGACATTAAGTTATTGTCAGAATGGCATAGTCCCAGACCTCAGCATTGGTACAGGTACAACAAGCAGGCTCTACAAGAAGCCCCTGCACTGTGGTTCCTGCCCCTGAATCCTGCACCTGAGTGAAAAGTTTTCACTTTTCTTAGTGCTGCCATTTGCTTCTCCCTACCCTCTTAGTAATCCCACTACTGAGATGCAATGACTTTTCAGGGCCTCCAGTGAGCCTGCCTCTGCAGTTTGTTTATCTTTACAGACCCAGGTGGGTCCTTAGATGAAGCAGAAAACCTAAGAAAGATAATAGGAATATAAATCTCAAATGAACTCTTGTACCTTGGCTCACCAGCTTATCTTTTTCTTTTTTTTTTTTTTCTTCTGCAGGCCAAGTGGAATATAGCCATTGGATGCTGCAGTGTATGGAACATCTCTGCAGATCTGAAAGCTTCAAACAAACTGTCTCATAGGGATATTAGGAGATGTCAAGATTACAAAGGACTGTAACATAATATATTTTAGGATGTAAAAAACTTTTCTTAACTGTGATTCAAGCTAAAGGAAGAGTCCTTACCAGAACAAATAACTTAAAAACATTAACTACCACTCCAGAGGGCAAGGCTGGAGTAAGACACACTTTCTTCACGTCATTGTGAAAAAAACCCACACATACATACACAGACATATCCACATCCAGCTGCTTTTAATTTGCCTGATACCTTCTCTTCAGCAAAAAGGGAGTGGCATATTTTTGTGGATGCTGCACATCTCAGATTGTATTATTCTGTACATCTGTGCTTGGCAGATAAAACAGAAAATGGCAAGTTTTTTTGTTTTGTGATATTTGCCTTGCTTGCAAAGGAAGGAAAGTTCCCTTTGAGAAGTGCAATTGGACTAGACAATCTCCAGAGATCTCTTCCAACCTCAATTATTATGTGACTATAAGATCAGTATCTATTTTATAAAAGGGTGATTGTTCTTTTGCTGAGTTGCTTAACTTTTCTAGTGAGTGGTATGACTATTGATGCTGAAACAGTTAAATTTGGTCAATGCTTTAGTTTATATACAATTACGTTGCCATAACCACAGTTTGTTCTCCTATAGCTTGCATACAGTTGGGCAAATGTTCTTATTTGTTCAGTATTTCTTTCTGCTACAACATCAGCCCAAAATCATTGTCAGATTATTTCAACTCACCCAGAAGTTGTTGGTTGCTCTGTAAACTCTTTATATTGATAAAGAGCAGGAGATCAAGATTCATCTAGTAAGAGAGTAATCAGAAAGGCTGGAGGTTGATCAATACTACTTCAGCCATCAGAGCAATTCCTAACACCTTCCTTAGCAGATATACTGAAAGCAGGGTCCCTTTAGATCTCCTCAGAAGATGTCTCATCAAAACATACTTTATGTACTCTTTGATACACAGCATGATAAGGACACCATCTACTGATGGAGAAGGTGTTGCTTCCAGACTCTAGCAGATACTGCAGCAGGCATATAAAAACCAAATCAACAGAAAAGACAGAACAATTCAGAGCAGATCCCTGTATGACAGTGGCCATGGTATTCTTACATGGTATGTGAGCTGAAACACTGATAGAAGGAAGAGCATGACATTTATTCTGAGTTTTCCTACACCATGGGTGATCATCTCTCCCTCTGACTATTGGCCTAATTCTTTGATAGTTTTGTGACAGACTTCTAAGATTACCCATCTCCTTTTCTCAATCTATTTTAAAACTTTGAAAACTGAGAATAATAACGTGGTGCAACGAACAACTTTTATTATTATTATTAAAATAACTAATTAATAAAAGTCTTTGAGTCTTGTTTTGGACTTTTTCACCTTGAGAAATTAATAATTTGGTCCAGGTGAAATGATAAATTTATACTGTTGTGAGAGCATCTACAGCAGCAATATTGTATGACTGCCATTACTGAAATAAAGTGACCACATTCTTGAGAAAAAGAACATTCAGGTCAAACAACTGTTTCAGGTTAAGATATAATTTATTATATGTTATTTCTTTTACAAATCAGGACACCTGTTTCTGGGGAAAGCATCAATAACAGAAATGTAAAAATCTCAACATACCCCTATAAAACTTAGCTCCAGAGGTCATCCTCATTTATCCTCCTCACTACAGATGACATTTATTATGGAGAGGGTCAGAAGTAATTTCCACAAATGCTGTAAACTGTAAAGGGGTGTACATTATTGCCTAGTGTAAAAGCATGCTTATTTTAGGATTTATTAGCCAGCTATACAGGAAAAAATGCTGACGTTTGAAGAAGTCAAACTGGATCAATGAAAAAGTGAAAATAGTTACTCTGTGCATGTTATTATTTGTGAGCTTATAATGAAACACAGAGAAAGAAATGCTGAGAAGAAAAAACAGGTGAAAATATTTTTGTGGAACAATGAAATACCACATCAAGTTACAGATGTAATGAAAACATAGGCTCTGATCAGAGTCTGAAACAGCTTCACATTTGCAATTAATTTCAGGTTCAATGATGCTAATGACATCCTGAGATTTCTTCCACAAATACCTAAACAATATGTACCAATTTGTGCTATGGGGACAGATCTGCATGTGTACTTTCAGCCATGGTTGTTCGAGTCAGTCACAAGTAAAAATGGAAATTCAGTTTCAAACACAGCAAGAAGTCAAAAGCACACTTAAGTGTGGGGATATCTCCAGTTCTACTGGAAATTTTCAAACTAAACAAGTTCCCAGTTTTTATGCTCTTCTCCCAGGTACTGCCCTATGCACCATCATACTCTTGTAGTCTCATCATCTCCATACATCATTCATTACAGTTTAGAGCAACCTCCACTGAGCTACATCATGGAGCTGACTGACTTTGTCCCACACTCTCTTGGTTCACCTCTTCATCACTTTGCAAACTCTGTCTGGCATGAATCAGACTCAAATACACCCCTGGGGCCTGGGATGCAACATAAAAATAGAGCCTACCTCTTCCAGCTGCACCAGGAAAGTGACATTGTGTCCTTGCTCGGCTGTCAGTTTACCATCAGATGTGATTATGCGAAGGCCCTGGGGGGCTTTGCCAGGACACTGCTGTGGCTTTGCTGTGTACCTCTCCCTCACACCATCCGTGCAGTTATTAGAAACAATTTTTCGGTATCTGAAATGGGAAAGAAACATCTGTGGAAGATGCTGCAGGGAGCATAACAGGATTAACTGGGAACAAGGAGGCATTTCTGAGGTTTCTTTAGGCTAAATAGACTCTCAAATATATTTTAGCATTTGTCTAAGCCAAGAATTCATCATGTGCCTAACATACAAGTAGTTAATGCTGTTGTTAATGGCACATGTTATTTTCCTGCATAGCACACCTATATACCTTATAGGTATTGCCTAAACCATAAAATTACATAGTTTATATGTAATAGATCATCATATAACTATAAAGTTATGGAATTTTATTCAATTATTATACTGTTATCCATAGTTTAACAGTTTTTCTCACATGCTCTCTGCTTCTCATCAGTTGTACTCCTAAAGATTCAACTCTCAAGAGCTAAAAAAATTGTTAAAGAAAAAAACCAAATCCCACCTATCTTTGAGCGTACTTAACTTAAACTGCATCTTCCACTGACTTCCAAGAGGGCCAATGAATAATCAGCATTCAGACTAGCTGCCCATCTATTACTTCAGTTCACATATACATCAGATTGATCTCTTTCCTCTAATTTGTTTTCCATTGTTTCTGCCTCAGCTGATCCCACATGATTTTAAAAGAAGTCTTTTCAGAAACTTTAATTACTTGGTCTTTGTCTTACTGTTTACCCCCCAAGTTTCTTTAAGACATAATTTTTCAGAGAAAAGTCTGGACCATACATGACAGAGGTCTAGAGTGCCAGACTGTGCACTCTAACAAAGACAACAAAGACAAGGTCCCAAGGGCTTCAGCCAGATTTGAGACACCCATAATAAATGCAACCTATAATTAAAAGTCTATATGGATGCTCTAGATAAATAAAGTCTGGTAAGTCACTTACCCAGTGCTGTTGAGATAACTCTGTCCAAGGCTACAGTCTTTGGACAAGGAAGATGGGTTGTACCAAAATGCTGGTAAACACTGCCCATTGCCGTGACGTTCATATCCATAATCACTGTTTCAGCATTAAAAGAAACCATCACATTAAAAAAATAAACAAAACCAACCAACCAAAAACCCCCCAAACCAACAAACAACAAACAAACATAGGGATTAACTCATGCTCTCAACTACAGATACAAGTTTTGATTTTCCTCAATCTGTTTACTAGGATTTCTGAACAGATTCACATTAACTTTTTTTTTTTTAAGGGTAAAGTTTCCTTGCATATGTCCCAGTATAAATAATCAGAACCAAACCAGCTACTTTATGAGCCATTGCATTGTGTTCTTCCACAGTCTAACAGTGTTTCTTGGGTTGAACTCTAGTCTCAAATAAAATCTAGAGATCTAAGCTAAGTTCAATCACTGCCATCTCAGTCATGTCTTAGAAAAATGAAGTGCTAAACAGTTAACTGCCATTTGGAAACTTTATCATGTGAGCTGTAGAGGAAAATGTACAGCCCTCAGAAAGCTCTAGGCTGAAGGCATTAACAATGTATTTGATTATGGTAAATAACGGCTGCAATCTTCAATTCTCTTTTTGTTTGGAAGAGGAAATGCTTCCAAAAATCATTTGTTAGAAACAATGAGTCAAACTGTAATTTTTTGTCCCAGTTTGGGTTTAGCTATGACTAACTTGGTTCCACTAAATGACATTTCAAATTGTTTTTGATTCCAGGTATACAAATACTCTAAAAAAATGCTATCGTGGAACAGATTAAACAGACAAAAACCTTCTTTAATCAGTATTCTATTCACATTTGTTTTTACTCTCCAGCTGTTGAGTAATGAGAACTGTTTGGTTGGAAAATAATTCTTATTCCTTTTACTAAGCTTCTGCATAGCCCATAATAGAGAAGATAATGTACAGAGTCCACCAACTTTACTCAAATATTCCATTTGAAACATGATCCTTCATCTTAAAATGGTACTTCTTTGCAAAGCACTTTTTGCCTATTTTCTTTAATATCTTGGGATCAAGTACCCTGATACTCTAAAAAGAGGATTAGGGCACCATTAGATTATGTGATTAAAGACCATCTCTGTATACATAAAGAAGCAGAGAGGAAAAACAAGAGGAACCCCAATATCCTGATCAATCAGTGGAGTCCCTACCCCTGCTCCTCCTAGGGCTGTCACAGGACAGCCATCAGCCTATGACCAGGGTGAGACCTACCAGATCATCAACAGGGAAGGCTCTCCCCAGGTCACTTGGCAGATCACTGAGCAGAGTTACTGCTCACAGTGGTAGGGGGTTCATTATGCCATGTCCGGGAAGATCATCTGGGATCTTCATTTCTATTTTCCTGGGCAAGGAGCTATCTGTTCTGTGTGTGTATCTTGACTACTGGACTCAGACAAGTTACAGGGGTCCATGTGCCCACACTACCAGCAACTGGACTGACTGGATTGCGTGCATAATGCAGTGAGCACAAAGACAAGTCACTAACAGATCTGGGAACTAGGTGCTGATGTTGTCATGAGTCTGGGCTGGGTACTAGGTTTGTGAACTTGTTATTTGAGATATCAACAGGCCTGAGGGAATGGCTACTGGTGTAAAGCTACATGGGTCTGGACCCGCTTGTGAGAACTGTTATGTGTGTACATCTACACATAAGGCAACTGGGGATGTCTACTTGTCAGCAACTGAGGAGACAAGGCATCCAGGGGCGAGATACTGGACAGACCGGGGTGTCTAAGACGATGTACTGGTGGGAACAGTATTGTATATATATATATATATTACAGTGCACATATGGAGTTTCATCTTGATCACCCAGAGACGGGAACAGGATGAAGAAACTCATGCTTTTGTGAATACTGTGTTTTCTATGTGTGCTAATCTGTGCCACCATATGTGTACATATGCATATATGTACTGTGTGTACATGCATGTGTGCCTTTCAGGAACAAAAGGTCAACCCTGCTACTGCTTGGGTTGGGGAACACATTGCTGCAGCAGTCCAACTTCTATCAGACTACAGGATTTGGCTTTCCCTCTACACAGCAGTGTGATCAACGATACTTGGAGAATAATATTAGCAACAAGAATAAAGACATAATGAAGACATTTTTCAAATGTCTTTTTCTTTCTGGACCAAAACACAATGGCTTAAAACTAAAATTCATCACTATTAAACAATTTAAAGAAGTCTAGTACTGATCTAAGATGAGAGACAAAGGAAAAAAAAGAGAACCGACTATTTTGCAATTAATTTTTGTTAAATTTCTTATACTTAGTATCAAAAGTGGGATATTGAGACCAATTTCATCACCTTTTTTTTAGTCCTGCCTGCAACTTTTCCTTATGAATCAAGAAAAACCCACATTCTAAGGTAATCTAGAATAGGAAAAATTATAAAGATAACAGGAAGCAAAATAAAATTAAAGGTTTGTATTTCTTGGGAAAAATCCTAAGCATCTACTAGCCTGCACAACTGTTCCAAAGGAATATTTTGGCAGCTGTGGTGCTTGGGATATCTACAACAAGTAATTGAGAACACACTCCAGGAAACAGCAATGAAGTAAATGACCTAAATGGTCTTTTCCTCATTTTATTTGATTGCATTTTTCATCAATCTGTTTACTCAGATACTCATGACTGAACATTGCTGAGCTGCTTTGGAAGCATCAGCCAGCCTATTCTCCCACTGCCATGTGCTTCTCTAATTATCCTTGTTCGAAGAAGAACACTACAACTGCAGAACACACTTTATAATGAAGAATAACATCATTCTGATTTGCTTAGAGAAAACAAATGTTTAAACACAAGTGGGACTCCTATATTTTTGTAATTCATTTCTCAACACTCTGCAGCACTGTATTCCTAAGCTATCATGTGTCACTAATTAAAAAGCTGTAACACTGTATACACACAATGTTTTGTAATCAGGTGAAAACAAAACAAAATAATACAATGAGATCTGCCTCAGAGGGAATCAGTACCCACAATACAATTTGATGCAGTAGTATCAGTCTGGAATTTCTTACTGTACACATCTAGAGTCATGCCATAATTTTGGTTCTTATTAGTACCTGTGTATCTGGACAAACCAAGCCTGACTTAACAAGATTTGTCTATACTTCCATCATATTTCTCAAAGACAAGAGAATGAAATAATAGGATTTTCCACAGCAGAAATAATTCTAAGCAAAAAAGTTTCACAGTGTTATTTTCAGGCTTGCAAATTGTCTGGCTTATTAAGGCCCTACAGAAATATCATCCCAGTAAATGACATGAATTGCTGTTCCATCTCTCTCTACAGATGCGCCAGCAGCTCGTTCACCTCAGCAGTCTTGGAATCTAATGAATTCCTTGGCTACAGGCTGGTGCAAGCAGAACACTGATGCTGACAACAAATTGCTGCCTATGATTTGGCACAACAGGCTTTATAGCAATCAACAAGCATTAGCATCAATTGGATTGCCATAGCATGAGCCAGTACTGCAGAATCTGGAGACAGAGAAGGAATCAGCTTTAGACCGCAATCAGCTAGCCAAGTCATTGCCTGGTAACTGGAATTTGCATATATTGATGATATTTTGTGCATGCGTGAAAGGAACTCAGGTGAAACAGATAATGTAGCTATCAAAAAAGAGTGAAGCATTTACCCACAGGGATTGTTTCACTGAGTATGAAGAAACCTATCTTGTGGCTCTCACTGATGATGGTTTTACCCTAGCCACTTTTACTGGTTTATACTGGAATCCTATTTCTTAGTAAAGTAGGATTGCAGGAAAAGATATGAATTAATTCCAGAAGTTCTGTATCTCTGCTCAAAGCTCATAGTAAATTCCCTTATCTAAGATTATTTGCAGCGCAGGTAATAATGAAAGGATAAGAAATTCCTTAAGGAAGTTTATAGTTTGAATATACACCTGACAAACATACTGTCATGGAAGAAATATAAATCCACATGAAATTATTAATATCTCACTGTTTTAAGCTATAGAAATAACCAGTTGTCAGATCAATGATTGCTATGTTCATACCTTCTAAGAATCAAGAGATGATTTCACATGTAATCACAGGATTTCCTTAACACTAACAGCTTCACCTTCAAGTCAACTATGCCAGAAACTGAAAATGCTACTTAGCAAACTTTTCAAACATTAAATGGTGTGGACTCAAGGTCCACCTTTGTTCTGCAGTATCCAAAATCCAAAATTCAGGAAAAAAAAAATGTAACCACAGGCATAGAAAAGTCTCACCACCTTTTTATTCACTTAATACCATTGTCTAATATTGAACTATGATGCAAGCATAGATTTGTGTTAAAAGGGAGATGTGCTTACTTCCCAGTTCCGCAGGATCTGACATGGAATTTCTCTTACAGAAGGATGAATTCAGCTGCAGTTTGAATTACAAATCTATGAAGGCATATGATTATAATTGCATCAAGGTATTTGGAATCAAGCTATACCAGCTTATGTTAATAGAGAACCTAAAATCCCCAGAATCCCTCTGGCAGGTATTTGGCCACAAAAGATGCAGACTTGTGCTGCAGACAATGCCTAGTGAATCTGCATTTTCCATAAGTATTCAAAATGAACTAAAATGCATTAAAAAAATACTGCTCATTAGCTAACCAAGCCTACTTTAATGATAAAGCAAAGTTAGTCAATGTGAGGGTGCAAGAATATGTGTACTTCAGATTCCTTCCTGTGGTTTCTCAGCATGGTTTCTCATGAAGCAGGACTGATGTTTTAGCCTAAGAACTAAACAAAGAAGGCAGGGTTGGAATTTAAATGCCAGACAATAAAAAAACCCAAAACAGCTAGCCAGATTCTTCCTGATATCATCAGTGAAATAAAGACTTGATTCTCAATTGCACTGAGGGTCTTTTGTGCCACTCTGGCTCCAAAGTCACTAGCACCAGTACCAACAGGCTCATACCTCCCACAAAGGTGTGGCATATGGGAATACCGATGGAAGCAGCCCACAGTGTTAATGACAGTGGGTTCAGAGGGAGGACTGACAGTGTGATACCAAACTCAAAGTTTCTATTAAAGGACCCGGGAGACAGGTAGCTGAAGGACGAACACCACCAAAGATTTCTATCTGCGTCTAGGAGGTGTTTTTACAGAAGAGATACTGCCGTAATAACGCTCAAACGGCAGGAAGGAACACAATGTAAGGAAATCGGGTAAATTAATGCTTTAATAACACACAAGTAACAGTGTCATCCATTTACCTAAATCAATTAAATGAAGAAGGACTTTCTCGTTTCAAGACTGTTGCTAGGACAGATTTGCTGAGGGTTTCTGCAGGTTTCCACTCGACCCTATTCCTGAAGCGCTATTGCCCTCTGGCTGTGAGCCTCAGCCCCTGCATGGAGAACGAACACTTGCCGCTCCAACCCTATCTCCAGCTGCTTTTGGTTCTACTCCATGATAAGAAATGTCTACTGTCAGAAGAGCGCAGATTCCCAAGGCTAGTGAAAGCGACAGTCATTTCTAATGTCACTCAGTTTTGTGGCTATGTAAAACAATAAACAAATGGGCTCTTTTCTCTGACAAAGAAATACCATAGGTTGAATACAGATTTGAAATCAGCCTGGAGTTCAAGGTTATTACCAGAAGAAAAAAACATCATAAAATCTTTGTATGTCTTTTATAACTCACATTTATTTCCCCTGAACTGATAAAAAGGCATTCACAGGATTACCAATAATAACACTTCTTATTTTTTTCACTTTCCCCAACCACATAGGTACATATTTTTACTCCAAGCTCTGACAAGCTTAAACAATAATATCGACTGCATATAAATTCAGTGTTTAAAGCACAAACTAAGTCCTCCTCTGACTGGGGCAGGGAATGTTGTTGTCTTTAATTCTGTTTACCCAGTCTGGGTTTTACAACCATCAACGTTAATATAAAAAACTGCCAAGTTTATTTCAAGATTGCAAAATCAAGTGCAGTCAGCTAAGGGGTTTCTTCCTGCCTGGGGGATTCATGTGCCCTTCATTCTCCTTCAATTAAAAGCCCTGCACAGCATAAAATAGAGAATTCAAAAGAACTGCTGAAGTGTCACAAGTGAGGATGATGAAAGTGTTCCTCCTTTTGCAGGAAGGACCCCACAGAGGAGATCCTTCCACAGCAAGAATTCATTCACCAGTTTTCCTCCAAATGCCTCTTTACACCAACTTCTGCAGGATGCATCAGCAGTGAAGCCTAGTGTAGGGGTCAACAAGGCAGGTACTGAATGCTGTGGTGCAGCAGCAGCTTTCCCTTTCCTAGAACAATAAAACTGTGCTGAGAAATTCAGTAGGGCCAGCAGAACTGCTCACTAACCCCCCACCACAATTTCTCTTCTTCCTTGACAAACCTCTGTTTCCTGTTCCTTGCAGCTTCTTTGTCCTTCTCTGGCAAATCTACAAAAAACTATGCTCCTGACTGTATTAAGTAGATAAGTGATTCATATTGCTGGTAAATACTTCTTAAGTGGATGCTGAAAGCAGTGTTTCAGTCTTTTTTTCCTCAGAGGTGGTGGGGAAGGAAGCTGAAACAGATAAATCAAAAATCCAGATCTGAGAATTGTAGTTCAGAGAGAATTGCTCAGATGGAATTGGGGGGGGGGGGGGGGGGATAACAACCTTCTGTCCATATACAAACTCTGTTCCATCGAGAGGGGGCGGGCCCTCCTGAGGTGAGAAATTCTGATCAATCGCCTCCGCCAAAG
>JANHGL010004798.1:0-23682 GCA_024611195.1 Ceyx melanurus | reverse complement strand
GCTGGATTGGCTGCTGGGCTCCAGCTCACCCTGGCTGCTCATGGCAGCTGCTCCTCTCTCAGCACCCCCAAGTCCTTCTCTGCAGGGCTGCTCTGGCCCCTCATCCCCAGCCTGGATGGACAATGGGGACTGTTCCAGGGGCAGGACCCTGCACTGGCTCTTGTTGAACCTCATGATGTTCCCCTGGGCCCCCTCTCCAGCCTATCCAGGGATGGATCCCATCCCTCTGGTGTATCCACAGCGCCAGTCAGCTGGGTGTCACCTGCCAACCTGCTGCTGGTGCCTCCATCCCCTGGCTGTAGCAATGAGAACATGTTAAACAGCACGGATCCCAGCAGGGACCCCTGAGGGACACCCCTGGTCACTGGTCTCCAGATGGACTCTGAGTCATTGCCCACTGCCCTCTGGAAGGACCATCCAGCCCATTCTTTATCCACTGAACAGGCCACCCATCCCATCCCCATCTCTCCAGCTTGGCCAGTAGGATGCTGTGGGGACTGTGGCAAAGGCCTTACCGGGGGCATTAGGTGGAAACACACACCTAAACCCAGGGTTAGACTGGGTCTAGCTGCTGAAAGGCAGGTAACTATTCAGGAACTGCCCGTGGAAGGTGCATGCAATGCCTGTGGGAGGGCTGTGGGCACAGCACGCTGGCATCACTGCAGTCAGTGGCTTCCCTTCAAGAAGGCATTGGAAACATGGGTGCTGTGGCACTGTGTGCTGGGGACATGTGCAAAGTGTTGCCTATGAGACACACTGACTCTTACCAGCTTTTACATTGCTAAGAGGCTAACCTCGTGATGAATACTCATTTTAATACCTGCAGTTGTCTCTGAGGAGCTTAAATAAACAAGGCCTGTTTGCTGGTACATATTCTTTCCATATGACCAGAGAATAACTTTTCCCATGTGTCCCAGTCCCATCCAAAACAATGCTCCTCTTTTTATTCGATACACTGGCAGCAGTATCAGAACTCAATATGGACATCAGAATTAAAGTCACTAGCTGTTTACTTTAGTTTGGCTGGATTGTACTTGGCCATTCACTTTTAAGAGGATATCCCCATGAAACCTACTGAGCTTTTCTTGCAGTGCTTTTGGACAATAGAGCCTTTGACCATTGTGCTTGTATGTGGCAAATTGATTAAATATGGGAGACTGAAACACTTGCTATCTTGTGTCTCTGCAGGAGCTCCAAACCCCAGGGTGAGGATAATTGAATAGCCAAGACTTTTAGCCTGTCTTGTATACATATATACAGAGAATTGTGCTCCCATTTGCCATAGTAAAGCAGATCAAAGACTGGGGCTGCTTCAGAAGCTGCTGCTTTGCTGTAGTTGTGGGGCCACGGGGGGCTGGGATGTGGAGGTAGTGATGGCAGGCAGGGTGGCAGGGGTGGCTGACCCCTCAAGAAGCCCCCAGAAACCCCACCTGCCTTGGTAATGACATCCCTACCACCACTTGGAAAGAGCTGTCACCCCAGGGCTGCAGAGCAGGTCAGACAGAGCATGGCTGATGTCAGTCCATATACTGCACCTGAAATATGCAATATTCTCTGAGAGCTCTGAGTGAATTGCTGCTTTTCACAGTGAATCATTGCTTTTCACCTGTACCAGGATTTTCCAGTGGCATACCAACCACTCTTTGTGTGTGTGGCTAGAAATAGGTGAATATGTGTGGTGACAGGAGAATTATACAGTGTTTTTACATGGCAGCATTTAGCTGTCGTGTATATATTTTAATTTAGATTAAAATTATTCCAGAGTAGGTGGAATTCTTCAGAAATACTCTTTGGAAAAATCTTTTCTTTTTTTTTTTTTTTTTTTTTTAATTTTCCAGATTTCAGGACTGCAGTTCTGATTTCCTATGTTAGAACACCTTTGAAGTTTGATATATCTGTACCAATTAATGGGGATAGCGTTACAATGACCCGGAATGTTGAATTAATTATACATACAGATAAATTGATTGATCTGCAGGGACTGGAAGGATCACTTGACAATTTCTGCTGCTTTGACAGGTGCATGGATGGCTACTATGGAAACCCCCTGAGCGGAGAACCCTGCCACCCATGCATGTGCCCAGGGGCACCTACAAGCAATAGGTATTTTGCACATTCCTGTTACCAGGACCCCCAGTCTGCACAACTAGTCTGCAATTGTCTTGAGGGATATTCAGGTACGAAGCAAAATGAAGACTGGGTTTGATTCTATGAAAATTAGAAAGAAAAAGTGACCATACTCTGTTCAGAAATAATAGGTGAGGCAATGGTAACAAAACAGAGAGGTTAACACTCAAATTTACTGAAATTGAGTGAAGTCCTGAGAAGAGTGGGAGCTGTGTGATTGGTGTTTGAAAAGGGGTTCACCTACGTGGCTACAGTGAAGCCATGAAGTAATCTGGTGGTACTCTCTGGCCTCCTCCTTTCCAGGGGCACTGTATTGAGCGGTGGGGAGGGGGAGGGAGAACTGCAGCTGCTCATTAACTCTTAAAAAGAAGCATTGGAAGCCCAGATTGGAAAGAACAGGTCATCAAAATGCACTGACAAGATTTCCTGACAGGGGAAATCTTTCTTCGTATTGAGGAATCTCACTTTGATGTTATGCCCAAGAGTGACTATTTAACCATTCAAATGGTCACTTTAGAAATGAGGTTTCCATTCTCATCTATCTCAAATGAGAATATTTTTACAGCAAACGGATGCCTTACTTGCTAAGATCCTGGTGACTTAGCTTGAATTTCTGCAGGGAAAACTGAAGATATTTCCCTACCACGGGGCATTAGAATGAACTCCAGTGATGGAAGCAAATCCTAATGGGAAACACACTGATAAATGTTAAACCAACGCTGTATCTTAGGACAGATTATAAGTCAAGAGTAGTTTTGTTTGAGTAATTGCTGTAGGGCCAAAATGATCCCTGTTGGTGCTCAGACAGGGGACTTCTGTCCTCACAAATGACCACAATCCTGAGTTCTGGACTTTCTTCCTACTGCTTCTTCCCAGCAAGGCTCTTGGTCACCTCTGTGGCACAGGGCTCCATTCCTCAGAGAATGGGAAAGGCTCTGGTCCTGAGGATGAAGGAGCAGAGTCCTTGGTTGAAGATGAGCCAGTGGATGAGGTTCCAGAAACACCAGCCTGTCCAGAAATGTTTCTGAGATGAAGAGAGGTAGCACCCAATCAGGGCAGGCATTGGGATGGTATGCAGAAGCAATGGCAATGCCAGCAAGAAAGGACAGAGTGTCCCAGAGCTTGTCTGACCTGAACAGGATCAGGTCTGTTGGACTCCAAGTTGCTCTGGGAAAGGTCACCCCTTCCTTCACATGCTGCTGTTGGGGTGAAGGCCCCCTGGAAAATCCTGCAAATATGGCCAACCCTGACTACTGCCCTTGGAAGGACTTTGCTGGAAAAATCTATTTGGAGGTGCTGTGTGAGGGGGTATCTGTTTACTCCTACTGAAAGGCATTCCTTGGTGAAAATGACTTGGGATAAAGAGAGTGCATTTCCATCAGATTTCAGTGTGGGACATGTAATTTAAATGGATCATAGGATTAAAGAGCAACTATCTCAAACAGGTGGATATCTTCCATTTGAAATGTGCATTTGAATAGACAGTCTGAATCTTCTAACAGTGTTACTGGAAATTACCTTTTGCACTTGAATTCCCATCAGCCAGCAAATATTTTTGTCTTCATCTCTGACAGGCAATCAGTGTGATGAGTGTCCCAGTGGGTCTTACAAAGCCCCAGGTAGCCTCAGGCTTGACTGTGTGCCATGTCCCTGCAATAACAACATTGATGTGACAGACCCAGAGTCCTGTAACAGGGTCACAGGGGAATGCACCAAGTGTTTACACAACACCCATGGAGCAAACTGCCAGTTCTGCAAACCAGGGTATTTTGGCTCAGCCCTCAATCAAAGCTGTCAAAGTAAGTAAGCAACAGCCCTACAACGCTGTATTACCTCCAAGAAAAGTGTTAAAGAATTGAGGCAATAGGGATTGGTGAGGCTTTGGAGGGACAGTAAAACTACAGCTGTTCAATGGAGCAAAAATGAGAATACCAAATATATTTCTATCCAGTGATACAAACAACTGTTAATGTGTCATCCATTCAATTATTTTTTTTTTTGGTCAAAATCTCACTACTTCTCATACTGAATATCAGTCCTAGGAAATACACATTTGTGAAATTAAATCAGTACTCTCTCTTAGAAAAATTCATTCAGCCCATTTGGGAAGGAATCAAAAGTAAAGGAATCAAAGATAATTGTTTCTCTGTGCTGCTGGCTGATGCCAACTAAGCAATGCTCAGTTAACCAGATGATCCCTTCCTGAGCATCCTGCCTTACCAGTTGTATTCATTAAGTGCCTAGAATGAGACTGTCCAGGCAATTGAATGGACTTTACAAGGACACTGTCAATAACCTTGCACCTTTAACAGAAAGGCAGGAGTGTAAGGAAAAACAAGGCATCATTTTCTTCCCAACATTTCCCAAAGGCCACTCTCACAGACATGCCTGATTGAGGGTCTAATTTCTACAGGACAGAAAATTATGGATATTTTTAAGAAAAACTTTTTCTGGGAATATAAAAAAATATAGCTCAAGACCATTTCTTATTCATTCTAGGAAGATGTCCATTAGAAATGGTTAAGCAAAACCTTTTGATTCCTCACTAAGTAGGCCTCTTATCTTACTTGGCTAACTGGGCTTTCCCACGCTGGAAAGCACCTACTGTAAATCAGCTTTTCCTTACCCAACATATTTAACATATTGTTCTAATAAGATTCAAAATTCACTACGCCTTCCACTTTCTGTGCCTGTATTGAAAAGTCCTGAACATCCCCATAGTGCTTGATCAGTGATCTGTAAGCTCTTACAGAAAGACAGGTCCAACCCATGAGATCAAGGGCATTCACCAGCACTAGACCTACAGCGTGGGCTTTATGTACAGCTGTGATTGGCACCAGCTCTCTGTATTATTGCCCACCGTGGTAACTGTCCTTCTTCTTCCAGGGTGCACATGCAATCTGGCAGGTGTTGGCCCTGCCATGTGCCCGGGGAGGGAAGCAGCCTGTCTGTGTGACCCAGCCACGGGAGCTTGCCCTTGCCTGCCCAACGTGGTGGGTGCGACATGCGACCAGTGTGCCTCTGGCTACTGGGACCTTGCCAGTGGGAGAGGATGTCAGCCCTGTGACTGTGACCAAAAAAACTCCCAAAGCAACCAGTGTAACCAGGCAAGACAGTCATGCTTTCGGTACTGGGGTGGTGGTGACTTGGCACGGCACAGTGAGGATCCTGTTATAACTGAGGGCAGTTTTTTGTTGTGCTCTCTGAAAACAAGAACTCTTTGAAAGTCTGTAGTTGGTGTGATCACACTTGGAGTCATGATGTCATATGTGCTCTTCTGACAGTGAGGCTCTGCTTATAAACAATTTCTCTTTGCCTTTGTGTTTCTTTGTCAGCTTATTCTTAGAAGTATTTTGGAAGAATGGTCACACAGGAAAAAAAAAGCCTCATAAGTATACAATAGGAAAGAAGGAAGTGCAGGTTTGGACCAAATAGTCTTATAAGTATTTTTTGTTTATTTTCATAAAGTAGCTGCTGTGGCCATTGCACTAATTGTGCCTCATCTATCAGAATGCTAGAGCACCTTTCCTCATCTTTAATTACTGTGCAATTTTTATGGACAGAATGCAGAAAAAAAAAATCCATTTCAGAATAGGGAGGTGAAACTGTGATCCAATGGAGTCAACAGCAACTTTGCTAGCTTATCCCAGGCTCTTGCTAATATGCTTTCACGTTTTTCTTTCAATATAGTTTCTGTTTGTTCCAGTTTATTTAGCAGATTTATTATTTTTTCCTAGCAAATATAGCTCTTAACCTCAAAGAGCTACTGTTTTTCTGAGCTGTAACAGTTATCAAAGCTGTAATTCCCTGCAGCTTAATTTAATATCTGAATTCCAAAATAAATTTTCTAGGGCAATGTGCATAATGTACCCTCGAGGTTTTCAGTTACAGTTAATATATCATGTAGTTAAAAGTTGAAATGTTAAGACAAGTACTTTGCTCCAGCAAAAATAATAAATTATTCTGTTTGCCAAAGGAAAAGAATCCTCTCTCAGATCATAGTCAGAGGATGAGTTCTCAAAGAACATCTGTAGACAGGAACATACAAAATCTTCCATATTAGTAAAGACATCTCTTTGCCCATTTTGTTTTCACAACCTCGGGGCAGATGGCAAAGGTGGCCAATGCTGTATAAACCACATCACTCAAAGGTCATGTGCAAGCAGTGTCACTGCAGTCCCCGTGCAACACAAGTCTCAGGGAGAAAAAGAAATGCGTGAAGTAATTTAATATTAAAATTAAAATTTAATTTAATTAATATTACATTTAATAATTTAATCTTGTCTTTACAGCTTACAGGCTGGTGTCCATGTAAGCAAGGTTACAGTGGAAGGCGCTGTGATGAGTGTGAGGAAAACTATTTTGGCAATCCCCAGACACACTGCATTCGTGAGTGTTCCTGAGTGGGGACAGTGGGTTTAGAAATTGCCTCAAAGGGAATGTTTACCTTCTGTGTTCATATGGGAGATGGGACATACATCTGGAGAAGCAGGCTTTCATACATTTGTGTGTATGGGATGGATAACAGTGTTATTCATCTATCTTGTGTTTATTGTTTATCTATCTTGTGTTATTTATCTATATTGTTCCTTCTCTGGTCACAATGAGGCCACAGAAGTTAGAGATGGAGAAGTGCCATTAGCCAAGCAGTTCCCTTTGCTTAACACAAACTGCTTTTATTGTCTTGATTGTGCCTTTCACAGGCGTTTATCTCTGGATGTAACTCACTGTCACTTCCTTGCAGCGTGCGGGTGTAACCTGGAGGGAACCAGCCAGCCCAGGTGTGACACAGTCACTGGCACCTGTAACTGCCGAGCTGGTGTCACCGGCCGCTTCTGCGACCAATGTGGCCGTGGCTTTGGGAAGGACTTTCCCTCTTGCCGCCGGTGTCATCTCTGTTTTGATCAGTGGGACTCTGAAATTGCTGCCCTCACTCAGACTGTCCAGGGATTAATGAGGTTTGCTGCCAACCTTCAGGATAAAGGAGGACGAATGCCCAGCTGTGACACGCGCTTCAAAGCCTTCGAAGATGCCATTTCTCGAACGGAAAGAATTCTGAGACATCCTGTTCTCTCACTGGAGACCCTCTCAGCCATCAAGAATTTTCAAGGTTACATTCAGTAAGTGCTTGGCTGCTGCTGAAAAAATCACTTGGTGGAAAAAGCTGTCTTCCTGTGGCTCCACCAGGCAGCCCTACTCATCAAATCCCACTTCTGATCAGCACACAGATGCTGGACTACTAAGTCACTGTATTCAGTAAATCTGTGAACAAAATATGTAATTTAGATTTAGATATATGGTATATAATATATCATATATATAATCTGTACTTATAGGCCTATACTCAAACACTGGTATTTTCCAGTTCATCCTAAGGGTTTTCTTACTAAGTAATTACAAGTAAATCTTTCTGCTTATTTAGACATTTATCTCTCGTCCTCTAAAATATTGTGCATTTCAGTTCCAGTTTAAGAACAATCTGGTCTAACTTCTGCATTACTGACATGTCCCTTTCAGACAAAAAGTTGCACAAATGGGGCCTCTTCACAGGACACTTTCTGAGTTTCCTGACCTTAACAAGAACATAGAAGACACTGGGGAAGAAGCTGACCTAGTATATGAAAGGCTACAACAGAAAATACATTTGCTGCAAAGTTTTCATCACCTCAACCTCAAAGGTAAGACAGGAACAATTAATTGGAATAGGTGAGCATTGTCCATGAAATTCAGGATGTTTTTTTCACCATCAGACCATACAATATTTCAAAGATCCCTAGATTTTAGTTTCCTAGGGTAGCACAAATATGTAAATACTAACAACATTTTAAACTGACTTTTCAAACTCTTTTTTATCTTAAAATGCCATGATTTCTAGCAGCCTAAAGTTCAGATGTGCCAGGGTCACATCAGTCACAAGTCTCATGAATCCCGATGTTTACATCAGGATTTAAAAGCCACCCAATTTCACAGTATCAGCTCACACATCATACAGTAAAAGAGCAAAAGGGTTTTTTTTCCCACTTGTGACTCCTCTTGCTCTTAGCAATACTTTAAGAATTTTGTACAGCAATGGTTTGTTTAATTAAAGCATCAAGTCATAGTGCAAATTCATAGTGTTCCCATGGGAAAATACATGACTTGATGTGGTAAGGAACCAGCTCTCCATCATCAAAAAATGTGGAGTCAGAATGAGCTCCTTGGCATTTTCCAAAGAATTACACCCTCTGTGCTTGAGCCAAATATAGGCTCCATCAGTGGCTAGTAACAGTAGTGACCATGTCTCAGACTGGTTTCTGCAGAAAGAGGAGGTCCTATCTCTTGGGGAACTTAAACAGCAGCTAGATCATCTGCAGTGGCAGGAGACTGTCAGCAGTCTATTTTCCAAAGAGACAGCTGCCAAGATATGATCCCCCAGAAGACAGGGTGCACACCACAGAAGGTACAAGCTACTGGCAATGCACTCTGTTTGTAGCTCCTCTGTGTTTTGTTCAGGCAAGAAAAGATGGGCCAGGGTGAGATTAAAAAATAAATAAAGGAAAAGTCAATAGAACACAAAGCTGAGGAGAAGGAAGAGGGGAAAAGAGAGATTAATTAAGATTTAGAGCTCCTCTGCCCTTCATTTGGCAGTGTCCCCAGGGCCAGCTCTTCCTCTCAGGTCCTGACACGAGCAGTCAGCACAACTCTCCCAGGCTCTGCTTCCCAATTCAACTGGGTCTTGTGCAGACTCTGAGAAAGGCAAGAAGGCAAAGAAACAATAAATCCCAGGGCAGTCAGTGGATGCACAGCTGAAGCATTCGTGGTGCTCTCTGGTCATGTTCCAAAACTTCATCTTTTGGCCTCAGGAGATGGATAAACAGCCCTATAAAAAGCACAAGGGGGTGTGGGGAAGACCTTGAATTTAATTTCTGGTCAGGGCCACAAATATTCATTGGTCCTGCTACCAAGCATCTAGCAGCACAGAAATAACATTTCTCTCAAGACAACCAGCCTTTCTGGGAGAAAGTCTGGCTTCCTCACTCCATCTTCATTTTGGAACCAGCTGCACATCCTACATATGTCTTTGTCTGCTTTTTCCTCTCTCTTTTTTTTTTTTCCTGAGGTGGAGCAGGATATGGCCACATACACCATCTGGGGCACTTTTGGGAACATACACATGGGGAACAGTCTCCTACCCACCTCTCTTTTCAGAGAATCAGGAGACTTGCTCACAGGTACACATCCAGCCAGCTGACCTGGAGACATCAGTATCTAATGATGAATTAATACCACTGGATAAAACAAGACACAAACATCCTCAAAAGAAATGTGTACTATTTATGAGCTCTCATGAAATTACAGCTTTCCAGTCTTGGCCCCTGGTGGTGCAGCCACTCTGGTGTGGTAATGCAGCGAGCAGTTTCCTAGGCCTGTGCTAGGATGCTGTGTTTAATGTAAAGAACTTGTAATCTCTACAGCTCAATCACAACCCAAGCATGAAAAATGCATTTGGGCCACTTAATGGAGAGCTGACCCACTGTGAAATATTCCTGAGATGGAACTGTTGCACAGAAAACATTCTCTGGCTTAGATGTGGAGTTACAGCAGCCTCTTGACAGGTATTTTGTATTAGGAGCTAACTTCAAACTGTGCGTTTTTTTCCAAGAATTACAAGACAAAACAAATAGCCCTGGTTCCACTCAGTAACTAAGCATTGTTCAATCAAAGCAAGGCCAAACATTTTAGAGCCTGATTCAAAGTATGCAGGACTTGACAAGTGCCTTGTTACTGACTTCAACTAGAAACTGAGTCAGTGACCAGCACAAAGAGGGGTGTTAATCAGTGGCCTCTAATGCTTTTTCACTGCTGACACATCAGTTCTGACTCATTGCACATACTTCTGCCTAGGGATTTGGGGACAACTTTGGTTTCTCTGGAGATCTGGGAACCCTCAACAGAAGCAGCTTTAAATTATGTGTTTTGCAACAGTCCTGAGTCCTTTCCTTAGACTAATACCTGCAATAATAATAACCTCCAACCCTTTTTAGTCTGCTTAAGGGAAAGCTTACACTAAGCAAACAAGAAAGATTCTTAATGGAAAGTATTTTTCCCTGGCCTACAAATTTATCATGGAAATATATTTTGTTAATGCATCAACCCTGAAATTGGATTTTCCAGAGCCAAATAAAACTCATAAATTCCCATTTGTAATCTAAATTCTGGCCTTAGTTCAGCAGACCACTTAACTTTTGGGTGTTATGCTGAAGAGACAGGACAAATGCTTCCCTAACTCACAATCAGAGACCTGATCATTTCGTAAGTTTTACAATGAGCAGAAACAGTTCTCTCTGAACTTCAAACCAGCACAAATGACAGGAGATTTCTCAAATCAACAATGACAGCAATGTGTGAGCTACTGAAGAATGCATATCAATAGCAGTTTGTAGCATTAACGGGATCTTCTTCATACTTTTGTATCTTCCACTGGCTTCTCATATATCTTGTATGACATGGAATCCACTGCTTCTGCATCTATTTTAGTAAGTTTAATGATTATCAATAAACTGTTCCTGTTTGGCAACTGACTAAGTATAGGATTAAAAAGCTTGATTGAGGAAATGACCCCTCTCTACCATCCCAAATCAAACTGAATCACCTGTCAGTCATAAGTTGTCCAGAATTCAATTAAATACATGAACTAAATTCAAACAAAATGCAGACAGTACTAAACCCTGTTTCTGTTGCTACAGAGGCCATCAGCAACATTAGGAAATACTTTGAAGTATCATTACTGGCAGAAGAGAACACCAGCAGTACGGCCCCTATCGTAAGATACTTAGAGTACACCAGAAACCACATGCTCACCCTGCTTGGCCACCAGACCTTGAAAGCTAGCAATGTGCTGGAGCAGCTCAAGATGATCAAGATCCCTGACATCCAAAATTTGAATGAAAAGGTAGGCACTGTGAATTTCGAATGGGAGCTAAACAGAAATATCTTTTTTTTTTTTTTTTTTTTTTATGCTTCTAGTAGATTTTATTATTAAATGGTGCTTACATGCATTTTTAAATATGGAAAACAACACTTCCCTGGCACAGACTTGCAGTCACGTCAGAAACATCTGCACTTCTCAGCTGTGGTTACGACCACCCTTCTGGAAGCCATTGCTCCCAGGACAGACCCTGCACAAGGAACTATTTAAGCACTCTCAAGAGGACATCGGTGTAAAGTCAGAAAGATTAACCCAAACCTCCTACATAAGTAACTTAAACTAAGCAAAAAAAACTAATTTTGTGATCACGTGTACTTTGTATCACACATGGGAGAGGAAGGGATGTGAGAGGTGACCTGGATCCTTTAGAACAAGCCATTGACCCATGGCCTGGGTATGGCCAGAGGACAGTTTCAGCCCTTTTGCCATACAGGAGTGAAGCAAGGGTCTTAGTACAACACACGGAATCCAACATATGCCTCCTGCAAGGATGCAGCAAGAGCTGCTGTTGTATCCTTCAAGTCAGGGGAGGAGGACCTGTAACTGGCATCAACATCCATCTTTGGAGAGACAAGACCACCATCTCTTTGGGAAAATCCCATCCTATGTTCAATGTTCATATGCTATCAAACATATTCCTTTCCCCAGGAGTGTATCTCAGGCTCCCAGAGGATTTCTGACAGAAGCATCTTCCTTCTTGCAGATCTGTGGTGTTCCAGGAGACCAGCCTTGTTCTGCAGCAGTCTGCGGGGGAGCTTTGTGCCGGGACAGGTATGGAGTCAGGCAGTGTGGCAGCCCAAACTGCAGTGGAGCTTCTCCCCTCGCCTCTGATGCCTTCAGGAAAGCTGAGGAGACTGCTGTGTTGCTGAACAACTTGACTACTCAGCTACAGGAAGCTGACAATCAGGTGGTGTATATCAAACGTGTATTTGTTCAGCTAAATGTATAGAAGGTGATGTCTGGGTACCCACGAGTCTACTAAAGCTCACTTGCTCCTTGGACAAAGAGCAGCAACATAGTGATGATCCCTGTCCCAACATCATAGACCTACAATGGGTCAGTACCAGGAGTATTAGGAGACAGTCCAAAAAAGAGCCTTTGGCTCTAGGTACCCCTTCCTCTTTCTCACAGCTGCTAAGATCTCATGGGTCATGGTGCCCTGTGCCTGTGGAAGTTGGTGGCATTAGGCTAGTATTGTCTATTTTTTATTGTGAAGAGTCAAAAGGCACCATTTGTCAGTAGGTTGAGTACAGCCCATGCTTATTGCAATGGGATTACTGCTGTGCA
Organism: Ceyx melanurus; assembly: GCA_024611195.1. NCBI lineage: Eukaryota > Metazoa > Chordata > Aves > Coraciiformes > Alcedinidae > Ceyx > Ceyx melanurus. Next base: position 11,300 of record JANHGL010004798.1, on the reverse strand, counting down.
TAGTGTTAAACTCTATTTGTACAACTTCATATTACGTTTGCCATTAAATAGATTCTGCAAATCATTTCAAGATGAAGCTTTTCTGATGCCAGTGATATTTAAAAGGGCACTTAGTAGTCATCTGTACTGCATGGGAGCAGTGAAAAATAACTGAGTGTGCCCGATGCAACGTGTGCCAGGGAAACAAAATGGACGAGTCCCAGAACACCAGCAGAGGCAGTTTGTTATTAACAGTCTGAGACAGGCCTGCTACAGATAGCAGCAAAACGTATCTTCCACAGCAGCAGCAGTTTGCTGTGGCTTTGTCCTGTCCCTTCAGGGTGCCTGGGCATCCATTTCCCCTGGCTCAGAAGCACGAGCCACTCTGCTTCACAGCTGACTGGGTTAGAAATGAGCAGCGAGGGGCAGCAGCAACAGGCCTGGCTGGGGTGGGGAGAGCCAGGCTGCTGGGCCTCGGCCTTGGCACTCAGGAGCCCGGGCAGCTCTGGGAGAATATGAGTGAAGTGTCTAGAAATGTTTCACAAGTAAACACATCACCACTTTTCTTGCTGCAGGGGGAAACAGCAAATCTCTTCCTTCTCTGCAGGCCACAGGCAGGCGGTACCTCTGCGTCCCCTTAAGGCAAAGCAGAGGCCCCTACAAAGTGAAATGCTGTGGGGATTTGATGATTAGTCTAAAGTTCTCATTTAAATTATCAAGAACATAATTCAATGATAAAATTTAACTTTTAAAGACAAGCTTGAGACTCTACCTTCTTTACCTGTGTTCTCTTAAGTGTCTTTTTAACTGCAAGTCTGTGGTGAAAAGGCAATTAAATTACATTTTTCTCCTGAATCAGATCACTGGTGTGCTGCAGAACTGCTATAGAAAACAATGGTCAGCACCTTTTAAAAACAAGGGGCTGTGGTTTAGCAGTGGGTGTGGAGAGGAAACAATGCTTTATTTAGGCTTTTTCTGGGGCCAGATGAAGGCCATGATGTAGTAACTTCTTGAGTTCTCCAAAGGTGTCTCCTGTTCTCAGACACATCAAGTGATTCCAGCTGAGGCTTGGATCAAAATTATTAGTATTGTGTCAGAGCTCAACTTGCCAAGCAATATAATCCAGGAAATGGTGCTGCTATTTTTAATAATATTTTCAGGTTGAAAGCATTAGAAAAATAGCAGAAGACAGCAAGCTGAAAGGCTCACAATTTAATGGACAACTGCAGAAGGCTGAGAATCAAATCGAAGTTGACCAAGAGATCACAAAGAAGTTTATCCAAAAAGTTAAAGACTTCATGTTAGGTAGGTATATAAAGTTCTTTTTGATTAATTTTTAACATATGTTCCAATATAATATAGCTTAATAGATTACCAGAAAATGAGAGCTGGATAGACACTAAATTTCTTGCCAGCCTCCTCATATGTGCTTCCTTCAATTTCTTTTTTCCTAGTGCTTCCTTCTCCCAGGTGTCAGTGCTTTGTGTTAATTTTCCAATATAACTGACAGTGCTTTGTGTTCATTTTCCAATAGATCTGTTACATTCTGATTGTCATCTTTTATTAACGTTCTTAATTTGAAGCTTGCAAGTAATTCCTTCAGTTCCTTGGTTTATTTGAGTAAAGTACTACTAAGATCATTCCATACAATATATAATGACCAGGCATGTCCAATACATCCTCAAATTGTTATTTCACCCACTTATTCCAGGCCCATAAATAGAGGTTCTCCATAGGGAGCGTGGGAATTAGGACACATACCACTCCTCAGCTTTGTAAAGCTGTAACTCAAGGAATCAAAGAATTCTGGTAGAACTTTGCAGCTCTCATAAAAAATAATAAACCAACCATATATACCCTAAAACTTTTTCCACCCTTGAAACTGCAGAAAAATACTGTAAGAAACAGAACCTATTTTTTTTTAACCAGTTTCACATCAAAGGAGCTCAAATGTGGTAGGATTTTTTTAATCTCTTGAATGTAGGTGACCTCTTACGTGTCTAATGATTGCATGTTGCAGTCTGTTAGCATTCATACCTCTACACTGGAGTGGGAGTGAGGCCAGAGGACTTTTTTTCAAAGCATTTAAGTTATTTTAGCGAAATGGAAGAAAAACTCCATTTAAGTCCTTAAGAGTCTCAGATTTTTAGTTGATAGCGATTGATAATTTCACCTTTGGCTCTTCTTTCATGTTTCTTAGTAGATATACAGCATTCACTAACAATTATAAAGGCATTTTTTCATGATATTTTGTTTTGTAAGTTGAAGTGTAAGAACAGTAACAGCGGAGATGTGCACAGTTACAGTAAAACCCCTGTTTCAAATGTTTTATGACCCAAGGTCCTGTATATAAAGGAAAGTGAGCAGAAAACAGAAATAACCATGAGACTTCACAAGGCATTTACTACTCTAACTCTGTGTGACTGCCTCTTAGCAAAGAACCAAGGCATGCTCATTTTTAAGAGGAATTGTCAAAAAATGTTTTTTCTCCTGTAAATTCTCATCCTGAGTGTCACCCAAGTTCCCTCTGTAGCTCAGCTTTTCTCATTAACCAGCAAAGGAACCACTTTTTCAACATTGTGGTGACTCCAGGGAAGGGATTACACCCACTGGCCAGCTTGGAAAGCTCCATTCACACCCCAGTCTCTCCAGCACCTCTTTGATCTGGGGGCTAAGGGAGAAATGGGCTCTGACACATCTCGCTGTGCTGTGCACTGGTTTAAAACCTTCCATGGGCTCAGTTCTACAGCAGAATTTTAATAACCTAGTTCAAAGTGGGTTCAAAACCTCATTTTAGCCAGTTCTGACAACACTAACAGCAGTACCTGGAAGCATAATAAATTACAAAATGTTGGAGATCATTCTCTTACCCCCTTGCTGTGCCTGTCAGTTTTATTCTCCCACGTAACCCAAAGGGGGCAGCCATGATAATTTACATTTCACTAGGAGGAAGGAGCAGCTTCGGGATACCTTCAGCTCCATTTCTATTGCAGATGAAAGTGTGCCTCCAGAAGACATTGAGAAGGTGGCAAGATATGTTCTGCAAATAAACCTTCCCCTGACTCCACGAGAGCTCACAAGCATGCTTGGCAAAATCAGGAGCACTATGAACCACTGTGAGAAGTACAAACTGAATGCAACTGAGACAAGGAGGGAGGAAGCTCAGATGCTGCTGGTGGAGGCACAAGAAGCTGAGTGAGTGGGGTATTCTCATAGTGGCACACCAGCTCCAGCCAGGGTGACCAGTGCAGGACAGCTCCACACCCCTGGCAGCATCCTAGTGACACTGGAGGGAAAGCTCAGGTGACAGCAGACTGCAGTTTGTCACATCCATGGGGGCTCTCCAGCATGGACGAGCTGTGACCACTGGGCTGTGGGAGCTGACACACTGCAAGGAGGCAGCTCCCAGCAGCACCTGGTTCCTCTGCCTGCTGAGTCAGAGGCCAAAGCAGCTACTCACTTCCACAATGGACCTGGTGGAGCAGTACATCTGGGTCACTGTGAGGTTTAAGTATGAGTGAGAAAAAAAAAAAGAACTGGGGAAGGAGAAAGTGCGTCCACCCTTGAGTCTTCCTTAGCAGTAGTGCACCAGCAGGCAGCCCTGCAGCATCCAGCCTCACCTTTAATGCAGCAGCTCATGCTCCCACTCAAACTCCCTTACCAAGGATTGGCTTTGCCAACTTAAAAACCACAACTTGAACAGTTGTTGCTGGACTTGAGGAAACATTTCTGCATGTGAGCATGGGTAAAATGGAAAGATGTACTTGCTTTGCTCTTCATACCACACTATACTACACACTCTCCCATTTTTCCATTTCAGCAAAGCAGCTAAAGCTCTTCTGCCTGTGGATGAAATCAATAACCACCTCAAAAATGTTGTGAAGTCCCAAGGACGCTCCAAAAACACCTTCATAAAGTTAAATGAAGAGATACAAGGCATCAGAACACAAATCTCACAGGTATGTTGCTGTAAATACTGTATTTACTACATCCATTTTAGAAAAAGATGCTTCATCTCTAAATTTCCATAATGTAAACTTAAATAAAACCAGAGTGTGGCACACACATAATGTTTAAGGGTCTCTTCTTAATCATTAATTAATCTCCCTCATCACCACAGTCTGCCAGCTGGGTGGATGTGGTGTAAGAAACCACAGTCTTCGATGGCTCTGTTTTAGGCTGAGAACCAGGTGCACAAGACAACAGATGAATTATATGACTTGTCAGCAAAACAGTCCCAGATCGAAGATGAAGGTGCTACACTGCAGGCAAAAATACAGAGGAACAAGGATCAAGCTATAAAGGCAAGAGCAGGGGCAGAAGCTGCACACAGGAGAGCCCAGAATATTGATAAGGTAAAACTTCCCTGTCCTGGGCTAAGGGGAAAAAGATTCCCTCTCTGTTTGATAGTATTTTTCATTCAGAAGTAGAATTGTGTTACCTGCTCTCCTCAAAACTGTTAACACTTTTTCTTATGCTATACAGTGTAAAATGTCACAGGGCCAGAATAATTTCAATTTCATTTTAAGGCTTCTGGAATGTAACACTTCTGTTTGCTTGAATGAAAGAAAACATACGCAGTTCTCTGGTCACTCTGTCACAGTTTTCCTTGCACTGTGTGTAAGGCTTGTGGTCACCATAGACACCAGTAAACACAGCAGAAGAAATCACAAAACCAGATATTAAACTGAGTGATGGAAGCAGCCTGACCATTCATCCAGGGCCATTCTCCTTCAGGGAAAATTGCCATGGGAGTTATTTGAGTATTTTTTTTGTTTGGATGCTTTTCAGTAGCTCCAATTTTTGAGACTGCAGCCAGAAATTTGCTAAAATTGCAAGGAGAACCAGGCAGCTACAGCACCAGGTTTTAAGGAACCTACTAAACAGCAACCTAAATCAGCAGGGAGTGGATTAGCCAGAAAATATTGCAACAGCTAAAAACATAAAAAACCTCCACAATGTTGCTCCAGATTATTCAATAAACTTGAATTAATCCTCATGGGAAAATGAAATTTACAAAACAGGTCATATCAAAAGAATAAGCTTTAAAAATCTTAAATCACGTTTTCCTTGACCTCCTTTTGTATTACTCCACTGGCAGTTTGCTTTAATTTCTTTCTATTGGGTTTTGCAAAGCTTTGGTTGGTGCACATTTATTACGTTGTTTGTTTAAAAAAAAAAGAAAAGGTTTAAGAGTGTGAGAGATATAAAATTTGGTTCAAAAAGGCTATTAAAAAAAATCTATAAAAATTTCCTTTGGTAAATCAAAGTAATTAACAGATGTTCTTAAGTAATGGTATTTCATTACAGGAATTTGCTGACATTAAGAGAAAGTACAACATTCTTCAAAAAAAGCTAGAAGCCCGAGGACCTCCAAAAGTAACATTAGAAAAAGTGAAGCAGCTGAAAGAAGAAGCAGAAAAACTGGCTAAAGAAACTGAAAAAAAAATTAAAAGAATAACAGGTGGTGTTCTCATTTCCATAGCAAACAGTGAAAACTTTGGGTCAGGAATTAAAGTCTCTCACTAACAGAGTAGGTTCACCTGAACTCAGGTTGAAAACAGTTTAACTGGGGAAAACCCCTGCTGGAAGCTACTCCAACAGGTTAAAAGTAGTTGGATTTATTTATCTGTTTTTCCTGACATAAACTGTTTGCTATTAACAGTTCAAGAAGTGTCCAGAGGGACTTGCAGTGGATTCATTAAGGCAGTTTAGAAGCGGGACAAGTGCAAAATACACATAAAATTTGGCTGCTGATTTAGCTGAGTTTTTATTTATGCACTGGCTTTAGGCATTTGGAACTTAAGTCCTTCTCTGTGCTTCACATTGCCTGAGTGAGGAGCTGCAGGGTACCTGGTTCCCATTAGTCCATTTCTGTTCCCCCTTGGACATTATGTCTGAGCAAGATCAAAACAAACCAGGAACAAAACCAAACCAGGTACACGCTGGGGAGGGGTCATGGGCAGCTGAGACCACAGCTGGATGGGTTCTCCTCCTCACACAGTCCCTCAGGTGGGCTGGGAGGGTCACCAGAAAGGAAGAGCACATCTCATGTAATTGCACACAGATAACCTAATTCTGCATGTAGTGAAGGTCTGGCATTCCCACTGGGAATCCTTGGGCCTAGGATCCTGTCAGGCTCCACATCCAAAAAATAACATCAGGAAAACTGAAGCAGAAACTCCCTCCCAGGAGCAAATTCTTCAGGACAGGACCCTAATAATTATTTTGAGCATATACCTTGAGGAGAAGAGTTATGAGCACCCCAGACACTCCAAACACCCAGATGAGATGTGCAGGGGAAGCAGGCAATGAATAATGTGGGTTTGATGCATTACCAGCATGTTTGGAGTGCTGTAGATTCACAGGGACAGCAGAAAACATTCAAGGCAGTTACGCCTGAATTGTTTAGGCTTTACACACGTCGGGGACATGATGTTCCTCTGAGTGTTCCCATTTAAACCAGCTCCTTGAAGAGCTCTGTGTCCTGCCCCATTGTAGCTGATGGACAAAAGCACATGCTGAAAAATTAATTTCAGGCTGTCATGTTTCTCTTGCAGAAGGCAGATTTTCCCCTCCAGTTGCATATATAACATTCCCCATTTGAAATGGGCTTATTGCCTCTAAAACTGATGGGAAAAAAGTACCCAAGCAACCTGTTAATCCCTGAATTTTACTGACATAACAATATGAGCATCATTGCATGTCTATGTTCTTCCAGATTTGGAGAAGAAGCTTCAGGAGCTGAATCAAACTAAACAAGACAAGGCAGAACAACTGAGAAAACTTGAGGAACAAGTGATAGCCATAAAAAATGAAATCGTGGAGCAGGAAAGCAAATATGCAACATGCAAAAGTTAGGGTCTGAGCAGACCATCAGGTAAAAAACATCACTGAAATCTCCATGCTTGCCAACTCCTGAGCTCCACAGCACAGAGGGCTATCCTCTGTAAATACATGAAGGTGCCTGTAATATATTGGCACAGTGGATAATGTAATTTTCTCTTGCTTTTTTTGTCCAGTTGAGATTATATGGAAATAGAAAAGACCTTTTAATAAACCAGCTGCTTAACCAGGAAGTGGTGTCTGAGAGAGCTCTCTGCACAGCCTTCATGCTGAAGGGGTTGGAAATGCAAAAAGAGGATTGCTCATGGAGCTGCAGGTAACTGCCTCCAAGACAGGCCCCCAGCACCCTGCGTCTACTGCTGAACCCTTCAGCACCCGTGGCTGTCACAACCCCACCCACTGCACAGGCTGGAATGGGTGATGCAGTGAAGGGCTGTGGGCTTCTGTAGCCACCCCTGCTAACGACCAGCGGTGTCTTCAAGGTACCGTCACTTCTCCATCCCCCTCTCGTCATTGAGACAGAGCTGGGGGGCACTAGGAACCCCTGACCATGTGGCGGGTCCCCCGAATGCTCTGGAAACGCACAGCAATGGGCAGTAACTCCGTGCAGCACTTGCCCGTTAAAGGTGGGCGTCAGGGAGCCAGTTCCCCAGTGCCCACTGGATGGCAGTGCACAAATGTTTAATGCCAAAATACACACACCTCCAAATCTTTGTCAATGCCCCTCCTGCCAGCGCCTCTTTTTCTTATGCTTATAAGGGGGTTCCCACATTTGTTTGTTAATGTAACCCCCAACTCGAGAATAATTCCAGCTCTTATGTTTAAGCAGCCAGTCTAAAGGACCACAAATGTTGAAAAATAGTCACTTCAACTCTTCTCCCACATGCAACATTTTACAGAGGTCAGGGTTACTCGGCAGTTTTTTGAACACAGAAATTGTCCTGAATTTTAGTTTATAACTCCTTTATAGATAGACAGAGAGAAACAGAGAGAGAGAGAGAGAGAGAGAGAGAGAGAGGAGATTGGGGCTAAACAATTGCTACAGAAGGGCTAGGGGATTTAAAAGACTGAAGGGAACTATGCTGTACTTTGAAAATCCCACCTTTGGTATTCATACTCCTGCAGGACACTGAACACACTAACGATGGCTTTTTTTCAGTTCAAACCAGTTGTGTCATTCCTGGCTGGACTGTCCCACAGTGAGTATCCATCACGGACTTTCTCAGCTGTGGTAAGCAGCCCAGCCCTGCATCAGAGCAGCCCAGACCACATCTATACAAGGAAGAATCCTCTGCTGGAGCAGCGACCCATTCTCAGGCCAGGGGCATCAGTAAAACAATCCTTCCCTCAAAGCAAGCACTGCTGTGACCTGACAGAGACAGACCCTCCACAGTTAGCTCTCCGTGCTTAGGTGACCTAAAGAAGCAGTTGTGTAGTTCAGGGCTCAGGGCAGGGGGAATTGCAGGGACAGATCAGATTTGTGAGCTACTCCTCTAACTCCAGCTGTGCTCCAGGGCAATGAACAGCCCTCATCACCCATTGTTATTACTGGGAAAGTGATGGAATCAAAGGATAACGTTGATATAACCCAACAGAGACACCTGAACTCAGGTACACAACTAAGTTGTGGTTTAGCTTTTTCTGAATTTTAGCAGTTGAAAAAAATAATCTGTGAGGTGTGAGCCTTATTTGTAGATAACTAGGCTGTCATCAGACCAGCCTATTTAGGTTGAATTTGCCCTAATGCAAACGAGCATCTCTGGCTTAGAAAACACAAGTCACCGAGGGGCCAACAGTGTTACACAGGGTGCTCTGGGTAGTGAAGGATTTACTGCAAGCTCCAGCAGAGTCCTGCTGCACTGCACCTGAAACAGGCAAACCACAGTGCTTAGGAATTCCCAATCAGACAAAATTATTTCATTCATGGCTTTAAAAATCTGAATTTGCTAGCAGAAGGTTGAAAGAGAACTTACTCCTCAAATCCAGTATTGCCTGTGAGAGCTGCCATATGGCTTTAGACAAGCTGCAAAGATGAGAATTCTGTAAACACAAGGCAGTTAAACAGGCCTGGAGGGGAGATGTATCCATGGGGGGAAACAAAAATGGCTGGAAGAAAAACAGAAACAGGAAGAAGGAGGTCAGCATGGAGTCCAGCCCCCTGCCTTCCTCCAGGCACGCTCAGGCACACAGCTAGAGACCTGATGGGAACAGTGGCTACAAAACACCACATCCATCTGTGACAGCTTCTGAAGTGCACAATGGTGCAGCATCCCACACTGGAAGCGGTGCACAATCTTTCAAAGCATTTTTGGAACGTTTTGGGGGAAAATGCTGTGTTTGGACCAAACCCCCCTGTTTTTAGATCCCCGCAACCCTCTTTCCTGGGGGTGGGAATGGCTTCAGAAAATTTCCATGAAAAAAAATACTGAAATCAGTATCTTGCTGTAGAGCATTTGACTTCCATGACATCAATTACAATTCAAACAACACTGAACAAAATCCACATACACTCAGAGAAATTATCTCACCAGGCATTCACCCACTGTAGCGTTACAAAATGGGTGACGATCTGGGTTCCACTGAGGCCAAACTCTGAAATTTGGTTCTTTGAGAAGATTTCCAACCCAGCACAAACACTGTACTCCACACCCCAACACTTCCAGCCCTCCAGAACTGTGAAGCTGCTTCAGCAACCTCCAGGACAGGTCACAACAGAAAACTGTATTTTCACCATTTGAAGAATCAAATTAAAATACTCCCACTTGCTCATGAGTGCTGTGGAGAGGGACAGACACGAACAAATTCACTGCACCTAAATACCCACAGCCTCTGAAAGCTGACCATGGTTGTGGGTGATTGACCACCCCAGTCCATGGCTGCAACTACAGCTTGGTTCTTGGTGCCACCCCCAGGCTGGAGCGCAGCACACTGCCACAGCGCCCACGGCAAGGCACGGGGCGGAGCCAAACCACAGCAGCAAGAAGCTTCGATAGCAAGTTCAGCCCAGTTTCTGCTTAGGGAAGCTTAGGGAAGAACAGGGCCTACAAAGCTATGGAACAGGGGGAAAAAAAAAAAAAATCAAGAAAAAAAGAAAAAGTACAGTACAGAAAAAAAAAAATCCAGTGTCAATGAAACACCCTGTTCTTACACAGAGATGTGGAGTGGTGCTGCTGCCTGTCTGACATCGACCAGAGGAGTTCCTAGCTGCAGCAGAGTAAAACATTTTCTGTTAATGACAGAAAAGTATTTGTTGTACTGAAAAAAACCCCTTGAAAACAAAACTGCAATGTGATTTACGACAGGATTGTGAAGCAATCAGTTTTGTGAGTTCAGAATTACAATACCTGCCCAACAGCTTAACATGGTTTAATTTCCTGGATGTCTTTAATGAAACAGCCCCACGAGTTCTTCAATCAGGAGCCCTGGGTTACATTTCAGACCTGGTGTTTAACCTTTAGGGCAAGTCACTTGGTATCTCTCTGTTTCTGCTTATCCATCTGTAAAATGAGAACGAACATATTTAACAGGGTTTGCTGGGACAGACAGACTGTGGTGTGTTTCCACTCCAGCACTGCAAATAGTGAGGGCAAAGTGTTCTTGAGGGACATTGGTACCTGGTAAAGATTTACACAAGTTTATGTGCCACACGTGTGCAAGAAAAACTTGGGGATATAAATACAGGCCTCTGTTCCAGCCTGCACCCAGCCGGGGCAGTGCTCTGCAAACACGTCCACCCTTCACACTTGCTCCTCAGCATTCATTTACCAGTAAACCTTTCCCCTGGGCGCCAAGGGGACTCTACTGACAGCAGACAAAGCTCCTGTGTCCCCTGGCAGAGACCAGAGCACCGGAGCAGGAGGCCAGGAGCAGCTCCAGCACAGCCACTCACCCCCTCAGCTGCCCCAGCACCCCTGGGAAGGCAGCAGCACCTCATGTTCACAGCTAACAAGGCACAGCCTGGCAGCAGCTAGCAAAGGCTCGACAGCCTCTCTGCCTGTACCAGGGCCAGGCCCAGCCATGTACGGCAGCATGAGCACCCTTTCCAGGAATGGCACTCCCTAGGCATGTGTGCTGGCACCACAGGACCAGGTGAATTGAGGTCATTGAGCATCACACGCTACAGCTGCCAACCCCCTTGCCCTGCACTGGATTTCAAGCCCTGCTACCTGGGCACATTCCCTCCTTCCCCAGCTCCTAGTCACACAGCCCCTCCAGCACCCCCCGCAGAAGGCAGGATCGGGTCAGAAGCCCCGTTCCCACACTGTTTCCCCGCAGACAGGGGCAGAGAGGGCTCATCCATCAGTAATCCCCCACTCCACAACTGGATACACTGCCCAGAGCCAGCTCCCAAAGCTAGGGAACAGCGGGGAGGGCACGACCTGGGGAGGGGTTTGGGGGCTGCAGTCCGCCTGCTCCTCGGTTACAGCTCTCCCTCTCGGTTATAGAGAGGAGGGCAACCCCCTCCTCGGCCACTC
>JANHGL010004797.1:0-15264 GCA_024611195.1 Ceyx melanurus | reverse complement strand
ATTACCTTATAATTCGTTTTTAATCAGTCAAATACAGAAGAAAAAGCACCAGGAGCACCAGTAGCAGAGGAACACATGGGGAAAAGTGGCTGAGCTGGTAACAAAGCAGAGTGGAGAAATATTGGCTGGTTATGTATCATTTTCCTGATTTTACTTCTGGCAGTTCACCACAATAATTGCAATGCAATAAGCCCAGCTCAAAGTGTTGTGCTGGTCCTCCGTGAAAAAGCAGAGTTTGACTGCCTGCAAGTCACCTAGAAATTATGTTGTAACATAATTCCCACATTTGGGATCTAATTGATTGTACTTGGAGCACATTTCCAAGTACAGAACAGGAAACCTTCTTTTTTAGGACAAAGGTGAATTTCTCATATTTTCAGCTGATGCCAAGACTGAGGTTTAAGGAAAATCCCAACTGCTTAAATCAGGAGAGTTGAGCAGAGGCCAGTGGATGGAAAAAGGGGAGCTACATGGCCTTGTAGTTCTGATCCCACCATGGGCAGTACAAATAGAAAGTCCATAGCATCTTATCACTCTTCCTTCATAATGGAACAAGGTCTGTTGGCTATGCCAATGGAGAAGAGACCTCTGCTTTCTCTTTTAATTCAGCTGTTTCTCTGAGGAGGCATCACACTCCAAAATGATAAGTGCCTGATGGTCCTTTGGAACTGGCAAGGCCATAAGCATGGCTGATCCTGACAGTTGCAGAGACTGTGTTGTTTTACATGGCTTGCCACCAGTTCAGTTCTAGAGAGGTGCTCCCGTGTTTGAGAAAAGGCACATTTCTGGTTCTTCCCCTGAAGCTGTGAGGAAAGGATTCTCTGAGGGCAAAGGGTGATGCAGAGCAAAGGGAGCTGAAATTCCCTTCTCAAAAGAGAAGTCCTCCTTTGTCATGCTTTCACCCCTCCTTACAATTGTCCCCATCCTGTCTCCTGACCCCGTGCTGTTTCTTTTCTTTGATGCCAGATCCTTACTTGTTAACATGTCTGCTTGTGTCTGCATCTGTCAAGGACTGAACTGCTGCCTCCTGCCCAGGTTACTTACCCTTTGAGCTATAGCAGTCCTAATGCTGCTGCCAGGAGCTGGTATGGCAGTGAAAAAGGCTGAATAAGCCTGAGAGCCTGGGCTCCCTAGCCATCACCCTCTTCCTCCAAACGATGATGCTCTGTCTGTGTGCTGCATGATGAACACCACTAATCATAGAACTGCTCTCTTCACAGGTGCATCCTATATTGTGTGAGCAATACAAGACACACCAGCTTGTGATGAGGCTTTTGAAAGAGTAGACTCAAACGGTACTGCTCACTGATTAACTCCTGACCCCAAATCCCCTGTGGTCACAGGCACCAGGCTGTGAAAATGTGAGGATCCAGTTCCAATTCTAGGGAGAGAAAGAAGGGGGTGCTTCATCGTTCTTCAAACGGTGCTTCTCTTCCCACGGCCTCACAGCATTTTCTGCTCGAGCAGGCCTTGGGCTGTCACACCACGCACATTTCTTTATCTAAGGGGCTCAGGCAAGGGAAAAGAAAACATCAACCAACCTAAAAAAAGGCCCCAAATCCCTTTGCAAAGCTGCCAGCTGGCTGCGTAGCAGTATGCTGGGCAGGGCTCCGATCAGCCAGGTAGTCAGGAGCTCTTGGCAAGCCAAAGCCAGTGCAGCATATGGGGTTTTCCCCCTGCGTGGCTCCACACCCAGAGCCACAAAGGGAAGGATGGTTGAGAGCCGCCAGCTCTGGCGATATTCCTGCCTGTCAGCCTCCTGCTCCCAGGAAAAGCTGACCCGGCAGGGCTTGGCTTGCTCTTGCATTTGTCAGCCCGCCTGCGTCAGCAGTAATACAGGGAGCTCAGCTGCTAATCATCCCAGTTGATAACATCTCGGGAGGAATTAGGAAAGGCATGCTGGTAAGAGAGAGGGAGGGGAAATCACAGGCAGAGTGATGGGAAATAAATGAGATCAGGACAAAAATAAACCCAAAACAAACATAGAAAACCAACAATTAAATGGAGCGCTCTTGGGCTAGAAGCAAGTGTATTTCTAGGAGGTTGGGGCTGTTTCAAACCCAGCCTTAGGGAGCCATGGAATCAGCAGCAGGTCTCCCTGGGATTTCAGCAGGCTTTGGCTCAAAGAAGGAGTGACCAAGTTGCCACAAGGCAATTGGCATTCAGCTGTTAGCAGAAAATTAAATGGATGGGCTGAGAGGCTGGGTTGTTCCCTCGTCCACAGATGAGATGTGGCAAGAGGCAGTGGAGGGTTTGCAGATGCTGTCAAGTCTGTATGGGCACTGGGCAAGCTTTCCCTCTTTTTTTGCTTTGCTTGTCACAGGTGCTCAGTCACACACCTTTTGTCTGGGGGTTGAAGCATTCTTTCCCCATGAGGACAGTACTAATGAGGAGAGACAACACCACAGACAGTCTGACTGAGATGCAGGGAGGTCCTGGCAAAGGAAGCAGCATTATTCACTGTGCAGCAGCTGCTGTTCAACCCCTGGTACCTCCCTCGTCAGCAGAGTGTGCACAGTACTCTATCAAAAGAAGGCATACATTTAATCAGTTCCTGTGGTGCTGTAAAACTCAAATTTCATTTGAATTGTTTAAATCTGCTTCAGTGTATTAGCCACTGTTATCACCAGAGCAACATTAATCTCATTCTCCCAGTTATTTCACAGCATAATGTGTCTGTTTTCACTGAAATTCAGTAAGCATGTTCAAAACACTATGGCAAGGTCAAGTATGTTTTGCAAAATCTGGATCTGTGCAGCCCTAATGGACCTGGCAACAGAACAGATTGCATTCTGGACTTGGGGGGAAAGGTGAAATAACTCATCCCCATCAGTTCTGCTATTTGTATGTGGGATTAAATTTAGACTGATTGTCCATTTCCAAACGCTGCACTGACCTCCAGACACATGTTATCCTGAGTTCCAGTGCGTGGCTTGTCCAGCGGTGTGTACTGCATTGCCACTTGGCTCTCCCAAATGTCACAAAGTGAGGGAAAATCTGTGCCCAGAGTCCTAGCTCTGGGGTGACCACAGAGCAGAAGTGTCACCTTAGAAAGCTGCCTTTTGCAGATACTCGAGAAGGAACAAGTATGACTGCAAAGAACGACCTTTGTGGTTTGTTTGGTTTATTTAAATCCATCTTGTGTCATGTATGCACATCTAGGACCAAATCCTATCATAATTTATACCTGTATTTTTCTTTTTTTGGACATAGATCTAATTTTGGACATACAATTCCATATCTCTAAATTTTCTGTGATTTCAGCAGTAAATGATTCTTTAATAATCAAAAACTTAATTATTGAGTGGTGATGAAAATAAAAGCTGTAGCTAAGATATTCAGAATGACTGAGGAAGAATTTTCAAGGGAAACGAGTCTGTCCTCTTCATATCAGGTGCCCAAAAGAGTACACCTTGGTAGCAGAATTCTTGGCCAGTAGTTACATTTGAATAATGAACTGCTGTGATGGCAAAGCCTCCCTTGAAATTAATTATTTTGCTAGATATCATGCCAACAAGATAAATTTCATTTCATATTCTTTCATGAAAATTATCCCATACAACATTGTTTTTCTTTCAAAATGTGCCTGGGGTAGGTAGGCATCCTTTGCTAACAAGCCTGAGAGGAAAAGCCTAGTTTACACCAGTTAAATAATGTCTGAAGGACTGGATTTTGTCAGAAAGCCCTTTATGCCCTCTAAGGGAAGACTGTAATCTAGCTCCTGTCAGCTATCTCATAAATTACCATGCCAGAGAAAGTCTGATTATTCTTCCATGTATAAGTATATTTAAAATAAAATTAATTGCCAAGGTTTGCACATTGTTGATTAATTCTCTGTAAATGATTATGCACTGCAAAGCCTTTCTCCAAGCAGTGTAGCTCTTTGGGTATCAAGAAAGTTCAGGGAATAAAAATGTTGGTGACAGAAATGGAAAGAAAATTGAGTTAATCAGAAATAACCCTTGAAAAAATGCTGGCCTCAGCACCTGCTTTTGGCCTCCAGCTATTTGGTATTTCTGCTGCCTTTGGGCTCTGGGAGCAGGGGACTGTCACCCAGCCATCAAGATAACCATCTTCCCTGAAGATCAAAAGTCTCTCATATCAGAGAGAGACATAAAAATAATCGAGTCATCTTAGCATTATCATAAACTATGGGTTGTTTGTCCTCATTTCACTTGGATTTTTGCTTGGGAAATTCAAAAGGCAGTCCCACCCCTCCACATTCTTTCATCCAAGCTTCACTTCATCACTGCTTTGTGGGAAGCCTTCTGAAATGAATGTCATCATCACTTAGATGTACCTTGTTCCCCTGTTCTGCCCAAGTGAAGAGCTTTATGATGCACTGTACTTCCACATCCAGTACAGCTTTATATACATTTGGAGAGCAACTTCCCTCTCTGCAGGTGTTCCCTGCAACCTGCAAATACTTCTTTCATTTGAGCTATTTTTTTTTTCCCCCAGGGCTTTGATAACTGCAGTTGCAATAACTGGATGCAAATGCAGGAGCAGGGAGTAAAACCCTTTGCTTTCAGTGAGACACCACAGGGTTACCCAGGTACTTTCTCATATAAATAATTCCCTTCAGTGAATTCAGCCACGCTGGGATGCTCCTAGAGCATCTGTTTGTTGCCAGCAGCTCACAGGTGGAGGAGGCTTCAGTGCTGCAGGAGTGGATTCATGACAGACTGGTTGCAAGACTCAAAGAGTCAGGTGAAGCTTAATGGTGACCTTAGCCCTCCTTCATACAAACCTGGGGTCCATTTGGCTCAGAAGAAGCTCTTGTCTAAACATTTCATTCCCTTCTCTGCCCCATCTCTGCTTCTCAAGTGCTGCATCCTTATTCTGCCCCATACAGTGATGTGCCAGACAAGAGAAGGAAACCCTTGTGGGACCTCTTTCCTGATGTGAGCTTAGACAAGGTACAGTCTTCAGACATGTTTGGGTCTTCCATGAAACCTGGGCCTTAGTGGAAGAAAGGTGAATGGAGAAAGTGATTGATGTCTGGTAAAGAGGCCACAAAAAACAAGTTGTGCCTCAGGGCCAGCAACAAATACAAAGTTGATCTCAGGGACTTCTGACTTGACATCAAGGTATATTCTGGGCTGAGGAACAGACAGCACTAGGTTAGCTGCTGAAAAAAAATGAATTGACAACAGGGTTAAACAATGGGATGCTATTGATAAAGGGAGAAAATTACTGTATACAGGCTGAAAGTCTGAAAAACAGAATTTTTCGGGATCAGTGTGAGACGAGAAGTAGCAGCTGATAGAGCATCCACAAGGACTGAAGCAATACCTGCCATGAACAATACAGTGAGGATGGAACCAGCTGCCACTGCCCTGTGTCACAGGGCCAAGATGTCCAGCATCATCTGGGTAGCCACAAAGGGGCTTCTGCACCCAGAGAACAGCTCAGGCAGAGTTGCATTTGGGCTTTCCACCCCAGTAGCTGTGGATGACTTATGGTCCTGTCCCTTCTAATGAAACAAGCCCTTTTTAAATGTTTATCTTGAGATGCAAATCTTGAAATCTGCCCATGGCGTCTCTGCTACCTGTGGTACATCATGGGAACCAGTGCTTACAGGTCTAATTAGTGTACATTTGTAGACTAGTGAGTGAGTTAACAAATTGTCCATGATGCTCACTCCTTGCTAAAAAAAGCTATTAATTCTCACTGTATATTTGTGACTATATCTCAGTATATATCTACATACACTCACACATAGATTAAACTGCACTCAAAACATGCAAGGTTCAAGACTAAGGGAGAAGAAGCTTTATCCACATTTTATAGATGGGGTGCTGAAGGAACAGGAGATGACAGGAATTCCAGTTCATACTCCATTTCTGTGATAGATCTGGAAACTCAAGTTAGACAAGAAAACTGTCCTTCCTTCCCAGAATGGAGAGAAGGAAGATAATCCACACAGAAATAAATAGGAATGTACTTTGTGTAGAGTACTTTAATGTTAAAATAACCTTAATTCCCTGTGTGAGATAGTCTCTCTGCTTTTTCTTCATCTTGCATTCAGTAGTCTAAAGCAAAAACTATGACTTTAATTTTTTTTTTAATTTTTTTTTCAGCAAAATTGACAAAAATAAAAAAAAAGAAGACAAGAGCTCTGTGAAGTTTGCAAAACCAAGCCCTACTCAGCTCCAGGCAATTCTACATGACGCATACACTCATCAGTGCTCACTGCTGTTGTTTCTCTGCCAATCACCTTACCCAATGTGAAGATGTGTCACAACACTGAGCAAACATGGAAACAGCCACTTTAATCAGCCATATTTTCCCCATCTGGTAACTTTCCTTTAACATGGTAGTTCAGCTTTCACACAGATTTTATAGAGAAAGTTTACAAGCAATAAAAATTAACAGCCAGTATATATGCAACAAACAAATCAACAACCCCCCTACAGTGTGTGCCTGAGTGGATCTAATTCAAACTGTGACTAAACGCTGGTTGCATTTCCATGAGATATTTTGCCTGGGGATGTGCAGTATGCAAAAAGTGTGTGATTCATTCCAGGGAGAACCAGACCAGGGGTGACAGGAAGAAGTTTAGAGGACAAGCACAGAAAAACAGTCATAACAGGAGAGGAAAGCCACACAGAATTGCTCTGCACATGCCATGGTGCCCACTGCCCTCAGACGACTAAGTGGACAGGACAACGAAGACCTTCCCTTTTCACGTGCTTACAAAGAATTTAGCTGTCTCCATCTTTATCTGTCCCTCTCCCAGAACAATGTGGTCAAATGCTAGGACAATTAATGTTTCCAAGCATGTCTCTGCCTCAGATCATGTTTCAGATAGAGCTTCTCCATGCACACTTGAAGGACATTTCTGGGAGGACTTCTTTGCCAGGAAAATCTGTGCAGGGGCAGGCAGCAGGTACCTTGCAAGAAGTAATCTTCACAGTTGTCTCATTCATGTGTTTTTAATGCAAGTACATCATTTCCCCTGGCATAGATTAGGGCTATTAGCAGCAGCAAAACACTGAATATCTCTGAAACCAGAATCTGACATCTCGTATTTGTCATGCTACCAAATAGCTTGTTTACAAATTATAAAACACTTGTGTGGTAAATGGAATGAAGCTGTGATAATTGGTATGTATGAACAATGTTTTAAGGTCCACTCATTGTTGCATCTCTTTCACATACTGCCAGGAAGGATATTGGGTGGATGGAACAGTATACATACATTCTGTTTCACAGAGGCTTCTCATCCCATCCTTCACTGTAGCTGATTGAACTGCCTCTACTCTGGTTATTCACTTTCAGTGATGTTGTTGGGAAGGAGAATACAAATCTAACACAAGCATGGCATCTGAGGACATAGTGTTTTCACATTGACTAGAAATGATAGTCTGTTTTCCTATCAAAAAAGAGTTGATGTGACAGCTCTGTTTGTCTCTTTTTGTCCAATATTCTTCTTCCTTTCCCTTGCCCTTCTCCTTTTCTGTCAGCTGTGTCATCTCAGTGAAATTTGGCACAGGAACTGAGGGATAATGTCTAAGAGATACTAAGTTCCTACAGCCTTTGCCAAAATCAGATGCAGAGACAAGAGACCCTACTTGTGTCTGCACTGAGAGAGAGGCAGCCTTTAGTCAGTGCCTTGAGGCAACTGCTTGCTGGCCAGTCATTACATACACAGCTCTAGCTTGCTTCGGTTATTTGCAGCTTTCTGTCCAATTATTTTCTGCTTTTTGTCCAATCAAGAGGCCATACACAAGTAAGGCAGTGGGATGGCATCAGGCTGCATGTGTAAGATTCCAGGAGTGCTGTGTGCTGGAGATAGAAATCTCCAATGGTATAGAAGTGGAGCTGGGGAACTGGAAGCACTGCAGATAGGACTGAGGATACTGCAGTATATGTGAGTGCAGAGCCCTTGAATTTAGTCATGAGGAGAAGAGGGAATCCACAGAGCAGAAGTCTGCCTATGATATTAACTCCTCTTGTCTATTTTCTGTGCAGAATTTTGAGTGAATTAAAATAAATTCGTCAAATGAGATGTTTCACAATTTACGTTTTCCATAGCATTTTTTTTTCCTAAGGAATGCAATGGAACTATATCTTAAGAGAAACAAAGGAGAACAGGTAAAAAAATGGAGTCTCAAAACTAGGGAAGGATAAGTATATTTAAACTATTATTTCTATTTCTTTGTTCAGCTGCTTTGACAAAATACACTTGAATAATTGCCATAATTTTCTTTATAACAATTAAAGGTGATCTCAACCTCAGTTAAGAGATGCTTTGTGCTCTGTGTTGATTCTATATTAAGGTGGACTTGCAGTAGCTACTATGCAACATGTGTAGGAAAGTATTGTTTCCTCTTAGATGGCAATTTTGAGAGCTAGGGATACTTGATGCCAAATTAGCAAGAGGTATGTTCTATGGGCAGATGCAAACAACTATCTCCAAGCATGAGATATTTTTTCCAAGTGGGAAAATACATATACAGGACTGGGAAATATTTATAGTCCATGATGGGAATGATAGAGAAAATCTGTGAAGATAGAGAAAACAGGAATTATTATGGACAGAGCAATCAGTGGTTATCTGACATTGATTATGGGAACTTAGGCTTTCCTAGTTCCATACTGCTTCTAGAATTTTGCTGCCATGGTTACTGTTCCATTCAGTTGTGCAGTGCCCAGAGGGTCTTTGGTTCCATGAAAGGAAGACAGTGGAAAAAAACTAAAATAAAATCTTAACTAAGGAGTTTTCTTGGTATGTGCTTAAATTTTTGTTGAATGCATCAAAATAAACAATGTTGTCAAATGCAGAAATAAAATACATTGACAAATTTGACTTTAACCTGTATTATTCTCTGATCCAGCATTAATTTCATCAACATACATTTAGCCAGCTTATTATCTTCGGAGACTTTTCTTCATCAGGGGATTTTTCAGCATTAAACTCTGCAGCCCAACTCTGCACACCTAAGATGCTGGATGAGGAATGCTCTTTAAACAGGTCCTCGAGAAACTATTGAATATGCCCTGTGAAAATGCCCTGCAACTCCAGCTGCACACTCAACACGTCAGAACATTTCGGAATGACTTTCTTCTGAGTTCCTTTTTGGTGGTGGTGGTGGTTTAGGTGCAGCTGAAACAGTTGTGCTATGTCTGGACAGAGGAAACCACAGCATTTTTGCAGAGCAGGCAAGCACCAGGAAGTTGACTTTATATTGTCTTGGATAACTTAAGTTATCCCCTTCACTTTTCTCATATAGTTTTGTTTTAAAGTAATCTCACAAACAACAGGCCTCTTGAGAACCAAAAAATATTTTCTTACTCTTTTTGACTATTGTATTGTATTTTTGATTATTTTTTTTTTTTAACCTTTTGATTGCTGGTACATTTGAGAGCAGCTGACACTTTGGACTAATGAGTCCCCCAACCAGCATGCTGTTATAAATTCACACAGGACCTCAGCTTATCTAGAAATATATCTGAATACAAATAGTGAGGGTGATTATCACATAAATAGCCAGTTCCCCAGTAAATAACTAAACCATTTATCCTAAGATCTGTTAATTAACTTTATAAAGTGCAGGAGATTAATAAATACCTAAGTATCTAGATGCCAGTAAGATACATTTTTTTGCTTATTATATTATGATATTATATTATATATTATTATATTATAAATATTATAATAATAATTGCTATTATGGGTTTCAAGCCCATCTGGTTCACAAAATTTCTGAGCCGCCCTACATTGTGGAAATGAGGCCTAGATGCCTGCAGGTTGGCCAGTGTTTCTGCCCGTTATCTCAAGACAATTTTGGCCTAATTCATTGAAAACATGGAGCTCACAAAAATAATAGTTTCCCTATGCTTTCCAAAGCTGTCAGGTAGGGAAAGAGGCATTTCTATTGCTACTGAAGGTGCAACATACTGGCAAGGGAATATTGGTCTAGTTTTCTTTTTCATTAGTTTATTTTACTCATAAGCCAAGTAATTAAGACAGAAGACAGTAAGTCACAATAACTTTTCATGTTCTTCTAATGCACACCAAATGTCTGTCTGTCCTTCACAGGGTTGTTGCTCCAAAGTCAAATCCTACAGATGCAATGTCTTGTTTTGAAGCATAGGCTGAAAACGAGGCCTTTGCAGAGGTTTCTCTTAACACCTCCAAGTGGATCCAAGACCTCCCATGGATCCAAGTAGCTCCAGGCCCCATTCTTTTCCTCACCAAGTGCAGCAATATGACACATTAACTGTCCTGAATCTCCCAAGCCCTTAACAGAACAGAACCCTCAGCTCTTCCCCTTTTTCAGGAGCTGCCATGAAAAACCATCCAGAGTCAGCAGCATATGCAAGTCTTCCTGTGGTTTTAGAAATAGCAGCAGTGGAGCAACACTTTATTTGCTACTTCTGCTTCTTAACCTCGAAGGAAAAAGGTGGTAACTGTTAATTACATCACAAAGTTCTTGTGCTGGAGAGCACAGCAATTTGCTCTGACTCTTGGTATCCAGGGGCCAGGCAGACCTAACCAAGCACAGACTCAAAGCATCACGTGTACAAACGTAAGCCCAAACCACACTATAAAATGTCTGTATTTATTATTCCTGTTGATTTGGAAACAAGAGATCATTAACCATCCCTCAGAGCTCCTGACTCTAAAACACACAGATATAAAAGATTGTGGAAATACTAACACATGCTCACTGGTGAGGGCAATTGCACATTGAAGACATATATGTGACAATCCTTTGATAAAAGGCATGAAACTGTCCAGATGCTGCAAGAAACAGGTCTAAAATCTGCCTTTGAAGCCCCATTCTTTAATTTCAAGCTATGCCAGACCTCAGGGATTTTGTTAATTTGGGGGCTTGGTATTTTTTGTTACCTAACACTGGCTGAATTGTGCATGAGTGTGTGTGTGTGCATGAGCAATAGGTTACAGGGGAATGTTATGGGGAAAAGGTTTCAGGAGTAAGGCTCTGGGGTGAATTCTGCAAGGTTACAAACTCACTGTGGCTTCTGCCTCACACTTGACCATTCTTTCTCCCCTTCCCTCCTCCTTTGTCCTCCCTGCTCATGCTTTGCCAAGTCTAAAGCTGTCACTGTGAGAGATAAGAGCTATGAAGGTCTGTGCTGCTTTATAGCAGCTTGCAGGGAAGCTGTGCTGATGGAAATACAATGAAAATTGGACATATTCTAATTAACCTTGGGAAAATTGCCATCAGGAATGCAGAGTATTCCCCTGGAAAAAGAATGCTTTTAAGTCACTGATTGTGTGTTTGTCCATGAAGCTTTTATCAGACCACGTAACAGCTTTGGGGAAAGCTTGTGAGGACTGTTCTTGAATAGGCTTCCATCAGAGAAGGAGGAGTGGGAAGCCAGCTTGGATGCTGAGAGGCAGTCTGTTGCATTTAGGAAATACAGTGAACAGCCATATAGAAGAGCAAAGAAAATGGAAAAAAACAACAGGGCTCTCTGTTTAGTGGCTCAAAGGCTTAGGGGCACCTCGACCAGCAGAACCCAGCAATTCCACACTGAGTCCTCTTAATCACCTCACACGGGTGAAAGCTTTTCTGCGCCAGAACAAATATCAAATCATATTGCCATGCACTGCAATAGAATCTGGTAAACTATTTAGGCCAGGCTGCAAAAAATGAGATCTGAACTGGACTTACAACAGACAGTAATAAGGTGCAACCCTGCAGCTTTAGTGCTGTCCATGATGGGTTTTTTTTCTATTATCAAGTTGCCAAACTGCTTCTGTGTGATTTTGAGAAGTTGATTTCAACTAGCATTGTGGGGTGGTGAGGGGCATTTTTCTGGACTGTCTCACCTGCCTTAATGCTTGAGATACTTGTATCTAAATGAGTCTCCCCCTTCCCCCTTGTCTCTTTCCAGAGTTAATTTGTCCCCACACCTCAGTTTGTGCGAACAGATGCCTTCATCTCTGAGCTCACCATTTTTTGTCTGGGAAGTGATTCAGCTACTAAGCAGTTGTAAGTGAGCAGGGGAATAATCGCTGGGTATTGCTGACATCTGAAGAAATAATCTTGTGTTCATGACTTTGCTAGCAAACGAAAAGGGACAAAAATAGAGGCCCAGGCTGCAACTGAAGTCATCTGCAGCAAGGAGCTGGCGAGCACCATGGTACTTACTGTCTCCTCACTGCAGACAACTTCAGATAAATCCCCCCTCTGAGGATGAGCTGCATGCAACACTGGATCTAAGCAGCTGGACAATGTCCCCAAATGGGCAATGCTTCTGACTTTCAGTGTAGGAAGGGCACTAAAAGAACAAGGTTGACTTGGTAGCTATGTGCTTTGCCTCCATGTCTTCCCACCATGGTCTCCTACCTCACACCCTAGTTCCCAGCTGGGAGATTTGTCTTATAAAAGAGTGGACGGTCACTACAATGGCAAATGGGTAGAGCCACCAGGGATGTGTGGATGTGGTACCTGGGAGAAGTCTTGCAAAGGGATGAGTGCTGCCTGCAGTACAGGCTCTATAAACTCTGCTACAAAAGATGACATGAAGAGACAAGAACCAACAAACAAAAAATCTCAACTTTGGGGGCTATCATGAGCCAATGGACAGTTGCAAAAATTTCTGACTTTAAGTTTTTTTTAAAAACTCTCCAGAATAAGCAGTTAGTTGTTATAGTCTTGAATGGATTTTGTGCATGCAGTAAATACACCGGATTCAGTTTTAAGTGTTGAGTAGTTTCTTAGTCAAAGTAGATGACAGAGAGTTTTTCACAATTTATTAATCTTTGTAGGTACAGTCTCTTCTTCTTGATTAAATTGTGTTCAGTTTTATAACTAGAAATTTGGAGATTAAAATCACACACGAGAATTAAAGAAGAATGTCCATTTGCTGATTCTTTCTGTCTTGTGTAATATGAAGTGCAAAAGGATGAAGACAGTGAACAGACAAAAAAAAACCAAAACCAAAACTTGTACCAGAACAATGGCATCTCTGCAGCATACTGCCTGGTGCCTTGTCTTGTGTATTCTTTCCAATGCAATATTCTGCTAAAAAAGTTACAACACTCCAATTAATAGTATAGGGGCTTAACTCAAATCTGTGATCCTCCCAGGCTGATAAAACTAAGTTGCAGACTCAGTCATCAAAATAAAGAATATAAAAACAGACTGTAGATGTAGCTCCAAATTGCTTTATCTCAATGATGGGCAAAACTATAATCCAGCATCAAAGTATTAATGTGTGATGGGACTGAAACCATGCACTGAACCTCTTCAGACCCCCAAGCATTCTCTTTTCTATATACTGCATGTAGGATAACCACAGCTATTAAAGGAGATTACAACATCTGCTTCTGGGTCCAGATGTAACTCTCCAGTTTGAGGATATATCATGTGTTTAATAGTTTTTGTTCACTTTGAAGATCAAAAGCCATCATATAGATGTCTTGATAAGAAATAGATATTGTGACTGACCTGTTCTCTGAGCACTTTTTTGCCTTTAAATGGAGAAATGGATTGGCATAGAAATTAGAGAATAATTATATAGGTTCCACAGAAAAAATACTACTGTGTGCAGACAGTATTGAATATTGTCACTCATATTGCAGATAGGTATCTGCACAAGAGCCTGTTTTGTATTACAGTAGTAGAACTCATTGTACCATGACTACACTGATTTCACTCCTCATGAAAAGCAGCCAGTAGCAGTCCTGTCGTCAGATTAGCAGGAGGTCCACAGTGAGTTCTATTTGTGGTTACAAAAAGATTATTAGTTTTCAAGGGATAATGATCATTATAAAATCCCAGCTATAATTAATTCAAGGACTCTCTCAGTGAGTTAAAAATTATTAGCAGTACCTAAAATCATTGTGAATGTTCACCAGTTTATTGTTAATGTAAATTGTACAGTGATGTCTTGCAAGCCAGCTTTAAACAGGGTGGATTGACAGAAGTGAATATTGGTCAGGAAGGAGACATGAACATATTTTAACACTACAAGCAGGTAAGTGTACCACTGTAAAGGTGACCATACAAAGTTGTTTTTGAAGAATAAAGGATTCAAATGCTTTAATTAATTCTGGAGGTGTTGAGAATGGCTTTGTCATGTTTGAGATAGAATTGAAGCTGCATGGTATAAAAGTGCCTCTAGCAGGAAGGAGTTTTCTGTGGGGAATTAAAAGAGATAAATTTAATTAACAAGTGTTTAACTCTTTAGTCCTGTCAGAATACATATACAAATATAATTATGAAGGAGAGTCATTATATACTCATCACAGAAATAAAGATGTTGAGATATCTTGAGCAGCATCTTGTCACAGGTGGCATCATCAATAAGTGTATTCATTTTTCAGGTTTCACCAGAAGAACTGCAAAGAAATGTGGATATGCTGGAGAAGAGGATTATAAATAAAAATTAATTTGAAAAATGCAATGAATTGAAGACCTCTTTCACAATAACATGAGATCTCAAAAAGTCACGTAGGCCAAAGCAGAAATATAGCAATGTATGTAAATTGCATGAGTAGCAGCTTTCCAGGGATTAATTCTGCTAGTGATTTCAGAGGGTAACAAGCCCACCAGGAGTCAGAAATGTCACACTGAAAGGAAAATAGTATATTTCATGCTGAGCTGTACTTACTGGAGCACAGCCCGAAAGACACATGAAGTAACCCTTGACTGGATTAGCAGTGGTTGGTCAAGTAGGATTTAATCAGCTGGGCCTCTCTAAGCATCAAAACCCTTCTCCTCTCCTTTTTGAAAGAGCAATCCAGATGAGTAGAAAACTGATAGAGATGAAGTCAGTAGTACAGCAAATAGTACAGAAAAGTGAGAAAGTGAAGCCACAGAGAGTTACTGTCTCATATACCATCAAACTGATTATGACAGTTCAATCTAACTCTCAAGTTCCCTTTTCCAGTCTGTAAGGAAAAGCAGACTGCCTCCTTTCACATTGCCAGATGAAACCAGCAATATACACATATATCAGTTTTGCCCTACACCAGCTGGAAGAAAATGCAGAACACTCATTGACTTGAGTGGAGCAGATCCAGGAAAAGAGGTTACCACATAAACCTTTTCCAGTTTTTATTTACAAAGCAGTGTGCATGGCTATGTAGCCAAAAGCTGCTCTTCAGTGCATTATTAATTTCACAGAATCACAGAACCAGCATGTCAGGGGTGGGAAGGGAGCTAGAAAATCATCTAGTCCTACCCCCCTGCCAGAGCAAGGGCACCTAGACCAAGTCACCCAGGAACAGATCCAGGGGGGTCTGGAATGTCTCCAGAGCAGGAGACTCCACAACCT
>JANHGL010004795.1:52121-69894 GCA_024611195.1 Ceyx melanurus | reverse complement strand
AATTTTTTTTTTTTTTATTATTTTATTTTTACATTTTCTCAGTAAAGAGACAAAATTAATCTACTTGTAAAAAAAACCTCAAACAAAAGAAACATCTGTAATTTAAGAACTTTTCTCTCTGGGATCTGCATGAGAAACTTGCTTCCAGGAAGGCAGATGTCTCAGAGCACCTGGTGTTTTTCCAAGAAAAGAGTAAGGTAGAGGTAAACCTGGGTAAAGGCCTGAGTACTTCGTAACTTATTGTGTACTGGCTCATTTTAAAACCCCTGAAGTCTGGCTAGCTATCTTGGGAAGCATCTAATTCCTCCTTACTTGAAAAGTAATCCTTCAAGACTCACTTAAACCAGTGAATGAGATGATTCTGTTCACTGTAGTGGGGTAGTTCTGCTTGTGGCAGATAGACAGCTGCCAGGACCCTGTGACAAGGAAGAGGAGGGAGGAACATGAGGCTATTTTTTTAACTTCATAAAGTTTCCCCATAATCCCTCATTAAAATTGTTGAATGATGAGGGATATTGGTTAATTTAGGTAGAATTCAGCTGAGTTTGTTTTTCCTAGAGAAGATTTTTTACCGTGTCCACTAGAGATTTAAAAATTATCTTCAGTGAAGGAGATCATGGAGGCTCCCATCCCCTTCTCAAGAGCTGGTGCTGTGCAAACATCAATATTCACTTTGTCTCAATTTACAAACTATAAACAAGTACAAAACCCAGCAAACAGATTCAGCAAACAGGCTGGGGAAGCATAAAATAAGATCCAGACAGTTATGGCCAGCATGAGATTATTGTGATCAACAATCTAAATTATTAGTGTACATCCCTAAATAGCCTATTCTGACAGCCCCATAATGTAGGTAACACACTGTTTTTTCTGCTGCTCTATATCTTTATAATTGGTTGCTGGTAATTTCTGTCTTCACCACAGTATTTGATGTTCAGTGCATTCTTGATTGTTTCTTTCACTGAATGTAGTCAACAGGTAAAATTTATATTCATGGTGCTTTCAGTTGCGTGTGTTCTGCAGAATTTTTAAGTTCCAGTATTTGGAAAACAGTCTTGATTTAAGTTTTACATGAGTAAAATAATTTAATTGACCATCAAAAAATAAAAATAATTTAATTGACCATCAAAAAGCTTAACTTCAAAGGGATTAAAACCCTCTCTAAGATACACTGTCACCTCATAGTCCATTTGCTATAATTTGAGCACTTTTATCAGCAAAGAATCTTACCAAAGGCTTCATGAATATGAGAGCTGATTAAAAATAAAAGATCAAAGAATGCAAACAAATCCTGTTAGCAAACTCTAGCAAAAGGGGATTGTTTCATAATTAAATATGAAGGCAATGCAAACAAATATTTGGAAACAATGAAGTGGGATCATCCCCCTGTAGCTTTTGGCAGGGTGTGTTGTGCCATTTGTGAAGCTGTCTTTGTCCTGTTGCCACTGGTTTGACTAGAAGCCACGTGTGAGGAGTCTTGTTGCATGTCTCTTCTCTCCCACCAGCATTGTCCTTTTTCAGTGCCATGCTTCCAGGTACCCTCACAATTCAGCAGCTAATTCACACAGAATCACAGCATGTTAGGGATTGGAAGGGAGCTAGAAGATCATCTAGTCCAACCCCCTGCCAGAGCAGGATCACCTAGACCAAGTCACCCAGGAACAGATCCAGGGGGGTCTGGAATGTCTCCAGAGCAGGAGACTCCACAACCCCCCTGGGCAGCCCCTTGGAGTACCAGTCATCTTGAGGGTTTAATAAAATTTCTTATACTTGAAAAAGTTCAAGAGGCCGAATTTGCACTATGGGGTTTTGTATAGCTTTTTGCCAGTAATGGTACTACTATGAAACATCTCCTCTGAGGTAGCATGGGAAGGCTGTGACTAATTTGCCTTTGCCCATGGTTAAACAATACAAACTGCTTCCCTAGACTCAGAATAATAGACTGAAATTTTCCCATTTCCTGCAGATCAATGAAAATAAACAGATCCAATCTCAGTTTAAAGAATGTAAGCAGAACAGGCCTTCATTTGTAGGGGAAAATAAACTCCGCTGATCCCTTAGATCTGGGAGCATAAACAGCATCCTTTTTCTCCCAGGGTGAGTGTAATGTGAGGGCATGGTTTGAACATCATCAAAATAAACAGCTAATCACCCTTTCTGGCCTAATTAGGTTATGCTCTGGCCCCTGGCTCTAGGCCTCATGCAAACTGTTTTCTCCAGAGTGGTATTGAGGGAAGCCCAGCTCATCTCTAGAGCACATCCAGCTCTCTTTGTTACTTACCATTTGCTCCCTGAGGAAATCCAGCTTGGGGATCTTTGGAAGCTTGGCAGATCCAAGGTGAGAATATTCTCATTGCTTCCTGCCAGGAACTAATGTAACTCTTTCTTCATCTCTGCTCATCATGACAGATGCTATAAGAGGATGAACAGAACTGGTGTGTGTGTGGGGGGTTATTCTCTCTTTCTCACTCTCTTTTTTTTTTTTTTTAATTTTCCTGGATTTGGGCTGTCTGCATGTTTGTTGTGCATCAACAAATTGTAACTGGCTAAACTTTTTGCATGGGAACTTACTCTTTTTAAAAGATGATTTATCAGCAGTGCAACTGTCAGCGTCCACTGGGAATGGTACCTAATTAATCCATAAGTATTGTATAGGGACACTGTTATTAGTATGGTATTGCAGACAAGGGACCAAAGCACAGATGTGCTGTAAAACTTGCTCAAGGCAACACTGTGCAAGGCAAGACTTGTGACTGAAGACATTGCTGACTGAAGCTCACAGACTTGGCACTGCACTGCTTGGCCTGCACCTCAGCACGGTGATTATTAGTAAACAAAATTAATACAGAGAGATGTCAGTGGCAAAGGCCAAGCTCTGGTTTATCAAGGCTTTCTAGGCTGCAGCATAGAGTCTGCAAGAGGAGAAATAGTTGACCAGAGCATTTCCATATTTGTGTTTTTCTGGATTTCTCTTAAAGTATGCTTACATCTCTGAATATGTTCCCATCTTTCATTGCTCTTTTTAACTAGCTGCTCTTTTTGTATCAGAAAGAGGCCCTCCTAACTTCAATCCCCCTTCCAAAGTATCTTTTCATCTTAAGAACAGCTAAAGGTGCTCCAGGGACTATTAAAACTAATTCCTGGAGGTACTAATTTCCTTTCTCCTCCTTTCTGAATGAGGCTTGCACTGGGGCTGGGGCAAATGTGTTGAGGACCCCAGTGGGCTCATCTTTCCCAAGAAGTTGTAGGTGGGTACCAGCCTGGTAATGGCCACTTTGGTTTCTTCTTGGTCTCACTTCTACATTCATTGACTGCAGGCAGCAGTTACTGCATTCAGTGTTAGGTCTAGAGGCACAGACCCTTTAGTGACCTTTCTCCGTGTTGAGGAGTGTGTGACTATCCTGTTGACAGAAACCCTGGAGCTGAGCTTCAGCTCTTTTGAGCCTCTCAGACATACGTCCCTTCACAGTTTTTCTTGCCTGTAACTGCCTTTTAGTAACAATAAGACAAGTGAGATAAGAAAAGCTGAGCAAAGACATTTCTGAGCCACAGACATTTAATTCTCTAGGACGTCCTTAGAAGCAAATATTTATATATACTATATTGTGTGGTCATACTTCTCTGTAAGCACTGTACATGTTAGCCTGGAGACCAAGGTGCTGCAGTCCCTGCTGCTGCCCCTGGGCACCCCACCTCTCCCTGCCCCCTCCCAAAGTACATCTCCTTACACTCGATAAGGAGCCGCAGCTCCATCTACAGCTGGAGCCCACAGCAGAAAACTCTGTAGGTCTGGGATGGTGATGGAAAGAGGGAAGCCCTGATAAACTGGGGCTGAGGGGCTCTAAGGGGAGAGGGCATGTGTGCTTAGCTCAGGATGTGAGGCATAACGAGGCAAGGAGGCAACAGCACAGAGAGTGTTCACAGTTTAATAGTCATATTTCACACTGTCACAGCATCTTTGCAAGAGCTTGGTTTCCATTTAGCTATCTGCACAAGTGACAGACTGCATGGAAGGGCTGTGACAAGGAGGCGTCTCCCCTCGAGCTGTGCTCTCAAAAATCTTGATGAAGGATGCAAATCGCTCAGAGCCAAATTAAGAAAGTATATTTAGGGACCTAGAGAAGTAAAAAGGCACTTAATAGGATTTTCAGAAGTGCATAAGCAGATTAGGCATCCAGATCCTATTGAAATCAATGCTGATGGAGCATTTAGAAAAAATGAAAATCTTAAGGTATCTCAGTACATCTGCAGGGTGTGAGTGGGCTTAAAGCCACAGTTTGTTCAAGATAAGCCTTACATGTAATAGAGCTCCCTGGTTATACTAAAACTCCAAAATCATAGGAGCAAGTTCTTAAGCTCCCACAAAATTTGAATTACAGCAGCTTGTGAGAGTAAAAGAGCAAGCCTTGGAGGAAGAGGTAACGAGGTCTGTGTGCCTGACTGTGTGGCAGAAGGAGCAGGACTTCTGCAGAGACAGAGGACAAAAGAAACACAAAAAGACAGAGCAAGCACTCTATCTCCACTGTAGAAAAGGCCTTGCAACATCTTGTTTTTCTGAAAGTGGCTAGGTGAAGAAACTACTGGGTGTTTGATTTTGACAGAGAAGTGGCACTTTTGAAGTCCTTGTAAATAAGTGTGTTCAACCCAAAGAAATATTTTCTTCTTTGGCAAGTTTCTCCCCTGGGTAGAAAGTAGTTGTCAGGACCTGGATTTTGCAGACTTTGTGATTTATACATGGTCTAAGGCCTTCATGTCAGTTCCTTGCTTTCTCTGAAAACCAGCTCCCAGTCTGTCGACCTGAAATCAGTCCTTCTTTGCTTTACTGAGCAGTAGTGAGGATATATACATGAAGGACTGTAAGGCACTGTGGTAACTGGGGCCAATTAGCTGCTACCCGAGGGCAGTAGCTCCCAGATGTGGGATATCAGACAACTGCAAACCTCCAGAACTGCTAACAGATCACTCATTATTTTCCTCCTGAGACTTTTAATTGGGGAATTAACACATGGCATTTTCAGTGAGTGTCCTCAGAATATTTATCTTCTTCTGTGGTGTATCCTTCTCTCAGGGAGCACTATTTGGGAAGCAGTTGCTGCTTGAGGTGACAGAGAGGAGTTATGTCCTCTGAAATCCCTGCTGACATGAGTGGCTCATGCAGACTGTAGGCAAAAGATATGTGTGTTGTTCCTGCAATCCCAAACATATGAACATCATGGAATGAATGACCTCAGGTACCTTATGGGCTGTTGATTCCAGCCTTCTCCTGGTAGTTTCTAAACTGAACTTGGCTATGTTGGTACAACTCTGTTCCAAAGAAGACCAAAGGAAATTACATGCTGGAGAATTCTGAATGGTTGTTAATGTGAAAATTTACTAGAAGAGTAATTATGGGCCATCAAGCATCATTTAGCTAGGAAAGTCTTAGCTTACTAAAACTAGACAAGAAATCTGGAGGTAGGGAAGAAGACTTCTCTGTGTTACATCGTACCTGATCAACACCATTAAAAACCAGTAGGCATACATTTTTAGATGCTGCTGGGAGAAAGTAATTTCTGGTGGCTTCTGGCCTTTTTGCTTCATAACACCTTTTCTGTAGAAGTTAGACCCTTCTGACTTGACTGTAGAGATTAAATATCTGATGCATTATAGCTCTTTGCCTACCCAGAAGGGAAGCAAAATGAACCTTGGTATGCAACACATGCCTATATTTACTTATCATGTTTTCTCTGGGTTGTAAGTGGTGAATTATTAGTGTTGTGCTAGTAAAGTTGATTTGAGCTCATGGAACAGTGTCTTTCTTATTTAAAGAGAAGTGATTTGGGCAGTTTGCCAGCTGGATAACAGGATATTAATCAGACAATACCTCGGGACCAACACCACTATATTGCTTTTAATCTTTTGACCAGTAAGGAAAACAGGAAGAAATCCATTTCCCTCCTTTCTTTGCTCAATGGGATAACTAGCTGGTACAGAGTAGCTGCAGCTCAGCTCAATTTGGGAGTAAATATTTGTATTTTAGCTGCGTAAATGAGAGAGCAGTGCTCTTCTTTTCCCAGCTGCCATGCAGCCAAGTGCCATTCATGCTCACAGTGGCACTCCTGCAGGTCTTTGGCTCCTGGAATAATGTATTAATAGCAGAAAGTCACCTTGTATTGGGAAAACATATAGCTTTGCTCAGGTGTGCTTGGAAAGGAAAAGTCTGACTGTGCTAGACAAAAATGAATTATCTGGACCTTTAAGGCAGATTCTGTATTTTTTACACAGGCCCTTCTGATCAGCAGAGAAACACTATAATATACCAGGGCACTCAGTTCTCCTGCCTCAGTTCACTTCTACAAGAGTAGGGAGAGTCCATCCCACAGATGCTCCTGGCGGGACCATTTGTTTCCCACAGACGTGCAGTCATCAAATCAGCAATATTAACTTGCTGCTAAAAATGGGACAAGGGGTCCATACAAAGTAATCCTTCTGCAATCCTGAAAAAGAGCAAGCTATCTGAAAAGTCATCATTACATCTCCTTTCTGCACAGTGGATGAAGAAGCTTTCACCTGGGGAAGAAAGGAAAAGTGTACTTTTTGTTAGCTTTGTCCAGAGGGAAGAAAATCTTTGAGGTATTTTCTGGCACATGGCTTGTTTTAGGCTTCAGCCAGCTGAGCTCTTTTCAAATGCACTGGAACATAGTTTCAGCAATTGTCAACAGAAATGGGGGCAGTGGGGGTATTTTATTGTACAGGAGTCCTGGGTGAACACCCATATACTGTAGATTAGAAAACATATTTAGCAAATTAACATGAATCTTGGAAGCAGAACTCCTGGAAACAGTCTCTGCCCTGAACAATAGGAAACTGGAGCTATTGCTGGGTGGGGGGTGGTGATTTTCAACTGCAATTTCAGACAATTTACTCAAACTCATCTGATTAAACTTTCACCCTGCTGACAAAAAAAAAATAATTAAATTAAATACAATTCCTGCCATTTTAAAATGTATTGCTCAGAATGTGTTAAGTACTAAATTAGCAATACTGCTTTTAGTGTAAGCCAGTGTAATCCTTTTACCACCAAAACCTTCTGTTTTATAGTATTTTGACCACTCTATGTATGTGTGAAATTGCTGTCTAAAATGTTTTGTGTAAAACTGGTATTTGCCTGTTTCAATACAAGTCTGTTAACAAATCCTAAAAGGAAAATAATGCAAAAAAAACCCAAACAAAAAGCAACATTTTACTCTTTACTGTCCTGGGTGGAAAATGCTTGAATTCTGCATAGTTTCAAAGCACTTCTGAAGGAACAGAAATGGCTCAGCACCACGCTACAGTGGTGTCATTTTTTATAGGTGAATTATTTTCACAAGAAAGAAATCCCTTCTACTGACAGTGTTTTATTTACAAAGGAACAAGTAGTGTGTTTGCATTGTACTGAGATTATGGAAGCACACTGCTGTGAATGAGCTGAGTTTGGTCCAGGCCAATACAAAATAATGAATGGTGTTTGTTTATACTTTTTTTTAAGGTTTGGTATCTCTGCCATCACAACAGGTAGTCTTTGAAGGTATCAGCAGTGAAGAAAAAAAAAATAGAAAAAAAAAGAAGAAAAAAATGCAGCATGTTTGGAAGCGTTCTGCTTTTCCCAAACTATCTCTGAGGTTGGGAGAGGGGACTC
Organism: Ceyx melanurus; assembly: GCA_024611195.1. Taxonomy (NCBI): domain Eukaryota; kingdom Metazoa; phylum Chordata; class Aves; order Coraciiformes; family Alcedinidae; genus Ceyx; species Ceyx melanurus. The sequence continues at coordinate 62,234 of JANHGL010004795.1, read as the reverse complement.
AAATTAAGGGTGAAGATTGCTAAGTGTTTATGGAGCTGGAGGTACCTCCTCTCTTCAAAGTATGTTCTCATGCTTCAGAACATTCAGAACTTGCCTTTCAGTCTTTGGACCAGTACATGAAAGAATGACTTTATTCCTACCTCTGGTCCATTGAGAATTCAGTGTCAGGGAACTTGAAGTAATTATACTAATACTTATGGGTATGCTTTTCTGGAAAGAGAAGTTCCCATTCAGTGTTGTCTCCTAAGAACAAAAGACCCTAAAAAGATTTGTCTCTCCACACGTTGTAATTTGCTTATACAATAATTTTCTTTGGAATTAATGAATCCGGGAAAGAGTTTCCTGTTCTGTTTGAGGGAAGTTAGGCAATGTGCAGAGTGAATATGTCAAACAATGGAATTTGAGTGTGTAGCAGTGAAGTCAACACTAATAAAAGTTTGCTGTCTTTCTAAAATGGTCTGTGCATTAGAGTGTCAAATGCTACAGGACTTGTAATGCAAGAAGACAGGATGTTTCCAAGGCAATGAGATGAGGCTAATTAAATTGTCAGATAACACAAGTTTAGATTGTTTAAAACAGATCTTAATGTAAGGTAGTAAGATCTGCATTAGAAGGCCACAAATGTAACTTTTTCATCAAAACTGAGCAATTTTTACATCAAGTCTGACCTCTGCTGCCTACAAATTTGGCTTGATATATCAAAATACATATTTTCTTTAATGTTCTTGTCAAACATGAGCTGTGATGCATGGAGCTATTTCCTACTTGGAGGGATGCTTCTGTAAAACTTAGCTGATAAAAATGTGGCACAGCTGGTGACTGATGCCTGTTCTTCCAGGACGTGTCAGCATGGGACAAACACTGTACACATCCTCTTTTTGACACTGAGAAATGAGATATATCTAGTAAAAAACAAGGTGTGTGCTCTAATGTTTCTGCAGTGCCCTTCTCATTGTCTTTTTCCCTCCTACCTTTACCACCTTTTGACTCTTTCACTTCTCTTGTGGTCTCTGGGCCTACATCTTGACCGAGGTCCCTGCTGCTTCTGAACGTGTCCCACACTTACACGCAGGCCCCTGGCAGGGGCTGGGCTTCCTCCGTGGGAAATCTCAGGCTGCTTTTTGACAGATTGGAGCACGAGAGGACAAAGAAAAAAGCCTGTCCTAGTAAAATAAAGATATCCTCCAAAAATCGAACCAAAACTCATAGCCATCTCCAAATCCCACTTCCAGCAATCTGGTAATTACCTAGTGCCAGGTGTCAGCCCACTATTAGTCTTTTTCTGGAGAGAGGTGACAGAGCTCTGCTGACAAGCTGGAGCATTGATTTCAGGAGTTGGCACCTGGCTGCCTGGCATGTCCCCTGACAGTGATGTCCCCTCCTTGGAGCTGCCTTTGGCTCTGCACAGGTTACAGCTGGAGGGGGCTGCTCAGCCTCCCCAGCCCCCCTGCTTGCCAACCTCCAGATTTATTTCCATAATTACCTGCCCGTGCTCCCTTGCCCCCAGGCCTGGCTAATGGTGATCAGAGCTTGTTGTGCTGGCAGAATGGGTGTTCCAGTGCTCATGCTTGTGAAGCATGAGGCAGAGGCTTCTCACCTGTCCTCACAGGGGCTGGTAAGGTGCTTTTGCCTCTGTTTTAGACCCTCTCTCCTCCTGTGCCCTTCTATCCCCTTTCCCTCAAGCTGTTCACTCTCATCCCTGCTCGGTGTTATGTTCAGTGGCACCAGCTGCCTCCCCAGGGAGTGAATTTTCTCATCACTTCCCATGAAACACCATGTCATCTGATGTGGAGGTTTCCTGTTCTTGCTGCAAGAAAATATTTAGCATTTGAATATCTTTTCACATTTTTAGAAATAATTTATGTAGGAACATACACAGTGCTTAGTAATCATTTCTCAGATGAATGTGGAATTTTTCTAAAATTAAACTATCATTCTTTTCACACTTGGCTGTCATATCTTTCTTAATGCAAATCAGTCACTGAGTAGAGACACCTACTGTAAGAAGCTATTTTAGCTGTTTGATCAGTTATAACTTGATTTTAAAAGGGAAGACCTTTTTGGGGATATAAGCTAGGATTGGTAGGGAATGGAAAAAATTATTCAAAGGGCAAGTTTTGTATTTGAATTTAAGTGTTTTACCTCTATCTCAGAGCTAAACTGTAATCCAAGAGTCCTATCTCTCTTTCCTCCTGCTTTAACTCTTAGACCACAAATCTCCCAGCAGAAGCAGGTACTCCAGGGCAGAGCCCAAGGAAAAAAATATTTCTCCTTTCAGTCTTTATTTGATATGAGGCAAAATGAATGAGGCACATCTGAAGGATCCTGGGTACTCTTCTGCTCTGAGGCAAGTCCCTTAATACAGGAATGAAAAGAAATCTGTTACGGTTTGTTTCAGAGGAACCTCTCACCACCACAGTATTTCCCCCTGCTATGCTTCAAATGCTCTTTAGAGGGAATATTCACATTTTCCAGGCAAAGAAAATGGTTTTGCTAACATAGTAGTGGTCTGCACAAAGCAAGAGTGACACAGAGAAGATTCACTGGAAGTAACTTGGGAAGTTGGAAAATGAAGAATGTTTTCTATTTTTCTTTTTTCTTCTTTATTTTTTTCTTCAGGGCCAGCTCTGATATTGTCTGCTGGGGCTTGAACAAGGAGCTTAATTTTTAAGGCATGTCTGACTTCTCTCTTTGCATTTTTCTTCTGTTGCTTGTACTGCCAGTTCTTAGTGCGTAATTAAAAGTATGCAAACAGTGGCTGAGTTTTTAAATGAATTCAGTTTAAGTGAACGTGATTACAAACATTAATGTTTGCAAGCTGTGCCTATGTGAACACTAGTTACTCAGGCACATATATTGAATGAGAGTCAATTTCAAAGCCATGCAGATAAATAAATAGAGAAGTAACTTCTACCTATAAGTACTTCTATGTTTGCTGGTTTGTTAAATTAATGTTTTTCCCCTAACAATTTACAGCTAAGCAACACTATTCAGATTTTCTTTATGATCAATCCACCTTGTCAAAAAATCCGAATATTATTAATCAAAGACATTTGAATAAACAATTGCATGGAACAGTTTCAGAATGTTTTTAGATACTCAGAGAGCAGAGAAAGAACCTAATAAATCAAATCAATCACAAATCCCATGTTCCTTGTACAGCTCCATTGTCCCTTGAAAGCTCATAATTGGAGTTCAAAGCTGAGCATCCTTTGTTACATTACATTTAAAGAGGCGTGTTTTTTAATGCCTAGACTTGCAGTTTCTCAGATGTGTACAGGATTTTCTAACACGCTCCATTTAAGACAGAACTAAGTTCAGTTATAATCCTTCTCTGCACTTGAGTTTAGAAAGAGTCCTACAATCAGACTGTAGTTTTGGAGCGAGGCCATTTGCTGTCCTCCCTCCCTTCACTTATTAAAAGATACCCCTCCCTTGACTTTTCATGAAGCTCCCTGGGAAGGCAGGGCTGCAGCCTGTGCCAGAGGAAAGGTGTGATGCCTTTGGCAAGGCTGCATAGTCTGGAGCCACCCCATTCTACCACACTGTGAAGGGAAAGAAAGCCCTTCCCAGTTCCTCCTGACAGGTCTTCACATCAGCTGCACTCACAGCCTTATACCATCTGCTTGCCTCTTTGCTATAACCTACAAAAGTTTGTTTTATTAAGAATTCAGCAGCAGTGCCTGGGCTACATGTGAATGCAAATACATGACTTTGACATAACTGCACAGGAGCAGCTGCAGGGGGGGCAGCCTGAGGGGCTGTCTCCCCACTGTCCTGTATTGTAGAAACAAGCAGTGGAGTGAGGACATCTGGCCCTGCTTGTTTCCCTGAATCAGGAGATGGATGTGTTACCTGCAGCTAGGGAAGGATGAATCTAGGTCTTTTCAGACATATGATGGATCAGACTTTCCATCCCACAGTTTGCCAGGGCATGCTGTGACTATCTCATGGCTACCCCGTTGGCATGGGATGCCTCTAGGCAGTGCACACTACTGCAAAGCACTTGAGAACTTATGTGTGTTTTTCATGTCAGGAACTGCCCTTATGTGGCCACCTCTGCTTCGAGTTCTTCTTCTTTGTCTTGAGAGAACAAGACTTTCATGGGCTGAGAATGTGCTGACCTGGAACCTTGACAGCCTCATGCATGGAGGTCTGCCAGATCACCTTCCTGCAGCCTCCTCTGCCTGGCTGAGCTGGGTGAGGTGCTCCAACCTGATGGTTGGGATCAGGTGGATGTGAGTGCTCCTCAGGTCACACACTGAGCTGTGCAATGCTTGCTCTGCCCAGACTCTGCCTCTTTGCCTCTGATTTCTTCTTGTCTGCTAACCTGGAGGTCAGCACGTTCATGTAGTTGTGGTGATGGGTCTGCAACTTCAGTCCAGTTGAGAGTCAGGCCTTCTGCTACACATACTCATGTACTCATCAGTCTCTCTGGAAGCCTGTGCAGACCTATGTCCACTTGCTGTCTGGCTTGCAGGCACCAGGTTTCTCTCTGGTATCCAGCCTGACCTGTGATCTCCCTGACATCTGACTCCTAGACTCCTTATCTTACATGCATGCACAGGACTGTATTTCCTTAGGGAAACACACACACACACACACACACAGAATCATACAATGGTGTCTCCAGTTGCTGGCACCCTAGACACACATGCTGTCTGACCCATGGGCTGACTCTATCTGCTGCACACCCCCTGCCATCTACACACATATACACACAAAATAGAGTCCCTCACCCAGGGAATTATTTCGAAATGCAGTTTAACTAGACAACTGTGGTGATCAGGCATGGGGCATGAGCCAGTAAGCATACTGGTCAGCACCTTGTTTGCATGTAACTGGCTCCTTTTATCCACTTATCTGTATTTTACCAACCTTGTTCCTTCACAAGCAACCACTTCACTCACCTGATCTCTTGTTTTTTTGTCTTTATCCTTAATATTCCATAAGTCTCACATGTTCCTGCTAACCCCTTTAAAACATCTTGCAAAAGTTTTACACCATTCCCAAAATGTTCATCCCATAACGAGTCCTGTACACCTGCAGGCAGAGAACCTGCTCAATCTTCAGTCACCTTCTGGTACCCAGATTGTGGCTGAGCTGTCCTCTGTTGAGATCCCTGGGAGTAGTCAGATTCAGGGTTCCTCTGTGTGGTACTGTCCTCTGCCTATCTCCAGGCTTTTGACATTTTGGTGATTAACTCTTGATCATGTAAACTAACAATTTGCACCACTGTAAATCTGGGTGGCTCTCAGAGGAGTAGTCCTTGAGTTTGTACTATTAGGTGTGAGCAGACCCACAGTTTGATCTTCAGAGGTTGCATGACTTTCACATCTTCCATGATGCTTCGATAGACTTCTTCAGTCAATACAGTTTTTTCCAGTGACATGTGGAAAAAATAATCTCCTAAAACACATTTACTGCTATTTTTTAGGAAGTCATTTTATGAGGCTAACAAGGAATGTGAACGGCATTGAAATCTAAGCAGACTGGGACATCATGTGTCTTGTTCAGTAACTTGGGAAAAACAACCCTTTAGTCTTGGTAGATGGACTACCTTCAGCTTCTGAGTAAGATGTTATGATGCTACTAAATATTATTCCTTCTGTGTGCAGGACAGAGTGAGCATTGCTGATGGCCTTCAGGAGGTTATTGGAGGTGTATAAATGAATGATTTATGTATAACTCGAGTTGTTGTTCTGTTGTAATTTATAAGACTGTATCCAGAAAACTTAAGGCTATGTCCAGAAAAGCTGTAATGTATTTCTGTAAGGTGTAAACTGTGAACACTCAACATCAATGACAGCCTGAAGGGTTAGGGATTGTACAGGCCTTCTCTGTTTACAGACCAGCAGAGCATACTAGGGATGTAGTGCTTGCAGGAGAATGCCAGCTACATTAATTTGTTGTCATACCAAAAGCAATCCAGAAGTAGAAGGTTCAATATTTCCACTGTTGTGCAGACCACCTGCCCTCTGCCATCTCCCCTGCAACAGAAAGTGACATTAGGTACCAACGACTCAGCATATATTGGAGTTACCAATGTAAATGGTTTGGACTAAACTTTTTGTGCAAAGGCCACGTGCATAAAGGCACAGGGTGCCTGGAAACTTTGCTAGGATGGTGACTTCAAAAGCATTTGCAACCTTCTGTTTGTGATTTACAAATATTTCCAGGAGACATGTTTGTGGGGAATACATGGAGAATTTGGAACCACAGCTTGAGACTCTCTCCAGCAGCTGCTACAGGGATGGCATAATACCTGTGTTGTCAGTCTTGACACAGTTAGACATGAAGGACTTCTTTAGATTAATATGGAATTAATTCATTTCTTGGCTACAGAATGCTAGTCATAGTCATATTTGGGGATCCCTTCCAGCCCTAAACATTCTATGATTCTATGATATGTGAAGTTGCCCACTTGGAAGAGATAGTTAAATAAATATATATTTATATATTGATATCTGTCAAGAGCACTTTGACTCAGTCCTTTACCTCATTTTTATAAATCACTCATCAGTTTAAAGTATAACATTTAAATCTAAAATGTATTGAAAATGAAAACCTAATAGCATTTTGTATTTCTTACATTCATGTCATAGACTTTATGCTGGAATGAATGTAGCTGTCCAGAGAAGCAGACCAGGCATGATGTTTAAATGCCTTCAGTACCATAATTATCTGTACTTTTTTTATATAACAAGCTACTTTGCATGAAAGATCTACTAGTTGTCCAACAAGCTGTTGGAGTTATCTCAAAAATGACTGATACCAAAAGCACTGAAGCTCCTGCATCCAATACAAACATAGTGTCTGTGGTTACAGACACAGGTTACAAGACTCAGTGGAGAAAATGGGAATGTTTTATCACCACTAGTAAGCCATCACTTAGTAAATAAGTTATATGTAGATTAAATCTGTGGAAAAACTTACCACCAAAGCACATAATTGTTATGTGTCATGTCAACATGACAATTGATGAAGTTTCTCACCTTAGGTCATGACTAAATAGTCCATCCTTTCTGTCAGCAAAGCAGCTGAGTTTTCTGTCCTTTGAGGGAGGTCTGAAATATACTCTTTACCCATTACTTTTTTTTTCATGGTGGGCCTATTTGAAAGTTTTGATGTGTATTTTGGTTTTTGGAGCTGTGTTATTTGCCTTATTTTTGCTAGGCTAGTACATGGCATTTTTCTTATAATTTGTTGCAAATATACCCACATTATATATAATTGACATATGTGAAATAAATGTAGAATTACTAACAGTAATAGAAATGTAAATAGCAATAGTATAAAATGATAACTACCACTGATATACATTTCCAAAGAGTAACTACATTTCCATAAGTTACCAAAATAAAATTGTGGTTATATCTAGAAATACTTTTATGTGTAAACTTTATCTGTAGATTTTAACCTGCCCCTGTTTCCAGATGAAATGATGCAGCAGAGGAGTTGTTTGAAATTCTATAACAGTGACCTAGAGTTGAATCCTGTTGTTGAAACTGTATTTGTTGAACAGTAAAATGATGAACAGTGAATGTAATAGGCAATCCTTATTTAATTTTGTAATTTAAAGTTGTAAACATTCTGGTTAATTGAAGGTGAACATAGTATCAGGGGGGTTATTATTTATCAGTGATTTATAAAACACTGAATTTGTATTGTAAAGAGCTGAGAAAAACTGACATTTTCTCCTTAACTCTCAGGCATTGGAAAATTGCCCTTGGTTCTTGTTGAATAATACATATTGACTGATACATACAAGGTATAAACTGTGTATAGATTCATTTAGAACTCCCAGATGGGAGACTTTGAGTATGTTTTCAGTGATCTATTATCCCTTGGTAACAGAGAACATTACATCTGAAAAATATGTAATCTAAAATAAGTAATCTTAAATCCAGATAGAACTGGCTAACCCTGCAAGATTCACCTTCACTAAAACTTGTTGGCTGTATTATTTCACCATTTGTAAGATAACTCATCCAGTAGATTATACATTGCCCAGAGTAAAGACTTTTATGTTGATATTTGTAATATGTCATTCAGAACAATGGGACCACGTAGTCTATAAACAACAGCAATTGAACACCAGTTAATTTCAGATTATAGGATGAACAAGAAATTCAGTCTGCAATTTTGCTTTCTAGGCATAGTTATATAAGATTTTCCTTGGCAATTAACACGATAACAGTAAAAAAATTATTGTGATCCCATCCTAGGAAAATATCCACCATCAGTCTAAAACAAATGTCTCTGAGGACCTTCTACACCTTCCATTTGTCAGTGTAAGTGCTGGTTTATTCTGACAAACCTAGACAACCTATTAATCCAGTAGGTAAAACAATACTATTGTTTCCTAAAAACTGCTGGAAAAGCGTAAGTGCTTACTTGCCTGCCTCAGTAACACATATTATCTAGCATGGAGGCAGTGCTGTTTTATCAGAAGGATTTTTTCTGTGTCAGTAAATCTATTTCTAAAACATAAAGGATAGTAAAAGTTTCATGATGGAGATAACAAGAGTTGTTGAAACTCGGAATACCAGAACTTCAGCATTAAAAGATAAGCAACCATTTTTACTCTTCAGGTGTGTTACATGAGACTGCCTATCACCACAAAACCAGTGGAAATTTGCATTTTAAGCATTTAATTCTAATTTTTATTATTGCTTCAAATGCTGCTCTCTTTAATTTTGGCAACAGATGTTGGCAGTACTGTACAATATGTGTCTGCACAATATGTGTTCTCTCACATTCAGTTCTTGCAGAAAGAGAGAGGTTTGGATTTATTTTTATTTAAAATTAAAGCAAGAATTTTATAGGATATTCAATACCCGGAATTCTTAAGAAGTCTTGTTACAAGGCATGGGGAAGGTTCACAGTTCAGATACACCATGTAATGTCAAGGGAAGTATAGATTCTTCCTCCCTCTCTTTCTCTCTTCTCTTGATATAAAGATATTTTTTGAACAAAAAAGTACCAAACACATGCATTTTGCAGCTCACTCGAAATATAATCAAACATCTGCCATACAGTAATACTGTGATATGAATTGCAGTCAACTAAGGACTGTCCCTATCAGGAAAATATTTATTTATGAAACCCTCAGAAGATGCAGGATTTGGTCTGGCTCAGCCTTTTTTCTTCCTTCATCTCTCATTTTGTACATTAATATAAATATAAATATTTACACACACACATACTATGGCCCCCAGGACAAAAGCTGAAATCCAATTACAATAATGCAGAGATATAGACTCTGGGCAACATTAAAAAAACCAAACACCTATGTGCCTGTGAAATTCCATTCTCCATTGAGGTCTGGAGAGTGCCAAATGACTTAAAGATAGGATGTAGGCTTTGCTGGCCCTCATACCCCCATCTAGGTGGAATGCTATTTAGAGCTTCCAACTCCTCCCTGATGACCTTCCTTTGTCCTTCTGTCTCCTGTGAGTCTCTGTCTTATTGCCAAGTGATGGCTGATCATCTGAAAAATAACCTGAACTATTTTTTTTCCATATGGATCTGCTCCCTGCTATGTGTCCTTGTATGACCACACACAGCTGTGACACTGCAGGGAATTATTTTAGATGGGTAAAGTAGATCTTCCACTATGTGTGACACCATGGCCTCAGTCATTTCTCCCATTTTTCAACTTAATCTCAGGCCAAGAATTATCTCATCAGCTCCTGACACTGTGTCTCCTGTTATTCATGAGCAGCTATTCAGAAATTTGAGCAGGACAGTGAGTACCAGTGCTGTGCTCTTCCATATCATGGGCAGTAACATTTTTCTTCTCACAGCTTTATGGTCTGGTGACTGCCTGCTCTTGGCTATGGGCTGGGAAAACATGTAATGCCTCAGGTCTTGCTCTGTCTGTTTGGCTACATATGCAGTTTAAGCTTTTATGGTTCCTTTGAACAAGTCTGTGGCCTTTCCTTGGTCTTGCACCTTCAGACAGCTCCTTCTCCCTGTATGACATGTGAGGGCATGGAGGACCCCACTGTGAAGGATGAGAGCAATACAGTGACAATGGGAGTCAGTTGGAGCACAAGAGGTTGAGGGGAAACAGAAGGAGAAACTTGTTCCCAGTGAGGGTGGCAGAGC
>JANHGL010004795.1:31380-51862 GCA_024611195.1 Ceyx melanurus | reverse complement strand
TGACTTGGTCTAGGTGATCCTGCTCTGGCAGGGGGTTGGACTAGATGATCTTCTAGCTCCCTTCCAATCCCTAACATTCTGTGATTCTGTGATTCTGTGAACAAAATTAGATCTGGTAGATGAACTCCTATCTTACTTCTCCTGTATTCCTGTGTCCTCCATGTGCCCTGTGATGGTGGCTGTCAGTCCCTGCTGCAGACAGCAATGGGGCTGTGGCCCTCATAGGGTGGCAGAAAGCTGGTGTTTTGTTATCATCCAGTCTTGACTGCTGCACTGGAGAGGACTGGTGAGATCAGTCTGCATTTATTCTTCCAGAAGCCCCACCAGCAGCAGGAGCCCTGACTGATTTATCAGTCTTGAGTCACTTCTAAGTGCTGAGGTGACCCAAGAAAACTTCAGCACCTGTCTAGGGATGAGCTGGCAGCTGAATGGCAGCCTTGAACACCCTGCTAGCATAAGAAATATAGTCTTAGATGAGCAAAATGATCAATTGATGTCAAAGTAGCTTTATAGATATGTTCTCACTTCTTGCTGGTGAAATCCAAGACTCAGAGGTGAAACTTTGTGAAAGAAAGATAGGGCCAGAGACTGTGTATGGGGAACAGATATTGTCTCTCAGAGGGATGTAAAATGTATTGTTCCCACTCACTCTGTTTCCTCCAAGTTAATGAAATTAGAATCTGACCCCTTTCTTCTGATAACCTTTGAAAAGGAGTCAGGCTTGCCAAAAACCTCTGCTAATATAGCAAAGGAAAAGGAAGAAAATCATAAACCAAGTTTTGGATTAAACAGTAACATTTTGTTGCACACATCTAAAACACAGTGGAGGGAACACAGTGCTGCTTTGGAGTGTGACTAGGGACATGAATCATGATATTATCTCAATATTTGCCCAAAGAGTGTAAACCACTGGGATTCAGGCAGCTAAACTTTGTTTATAAGAGCTGCAGAAGGAAATGTGTATCCTGCAGCCTTTTTTTGTCTTCACTCTCCAATTCCTAGCCTTTTGAATGTAGATTTAGCACTAGATATCAAACAAGTGATGAACAGTGCCTGGTAAAGTCACCTCAAGAAGAGTTTGGCCAGTCTAGTGAAGATAAGTGGAGTCATATGAGTCACTTAACTGACTGAAAAGTGGAGTATGGGGCGGGTCAGCAAGTGGTTGGCTTTGTGGTGTTTGGAGAAAAAAGCTGGGATTTTATGGTGCCTGTCTGGTGTCCCTCTGGTAGCCTGTGACATGCACAGGTGCTTCAAACCAAACCTGAGAAAAGGCAGCATTTCCAGCAATTCTGGTTTATCAATGAAGTTTTGAAAAAATCCTGGCAAGTGGAGAAAGGGCAGAGGTTTTCTTCATTACTTATGAGACCAACTTAGTGCTCTGTGTTGTTTTTGACAGTCCTCCAGCTGGACTGGTCATAGGCACCTTATTGCAGTCCAACTCTCCATGACCACCTTAGTCCCAGTACCTGTTGTCTACTGCCTCAGTGGCAGGACAGAAAAGGGCAGCAAGGGCAAAAGGAAGAACTTTCACCAGAAAGTCTAGGAGACATGAAGACAACTGGAATTATTGCAAAACAAAATGTTAGAGAGAAATAAAGGATGCTATGAAAGGACTTAGGGCACATGGTCAGTGTGATACTGGAAGATAGAGGTTTAGTTGGGGTGGAAGAGGAAAGCTGTGGGACATTGAACTGCAGAAAATCCAAGTTCAGTAGTTCTGATCCTTGGGGAGCAACTTGTTTTCAGAGCTTGACAATATTCCGTTGTGGTTAAATGTGTCTAGAATGATTGGTTTATTGCTATCAAGATATATGGATCTGTTACAGATACTTATCTCAGAGGTTGTGGAGGGGTTCAGTTAGCAATAGCAGGTTATAAATGGGGAGGAGAAGGATGTCAAGCCTAACAGTAGGGAGGAAGGAAAACTAAAATAATAAAAATTGATTTGGAGCATGTCTTTTATTATCTCTGAGTGAACAGGAAAACGTTATAATAATGTGTTCTTTATGTGAACCATAAATTATCCCCATGAAGCTTTTCTGCCTTGGTGTTGACTAATCAACGAACCATTCTGGGGAGCTGTTGGCTATACTGTTCATTCAGCAGCTTGACTTTGTTATCATATTTCATTGTATTCCTGTAGGCTGTACATTTTTATTGTTGATAGCCATTTGTGGGATGCATGCCCTCAACTCAAGGAAATCACTTTTACCAGATGGTTTGAATCACTAAGAGTCTTGTCCTGAGTTCATGGATCTTTTGATCTGTTCCCTACTGCACCACGTTGTCTAGCTGAAGAGAGCTCAGTAAATCTTGATAATAGCAGATGTTTTACAAAGTTAAAATCTTTTATATTGATCATGACTGAAAGTGAGCTGTACGTTAAAACAAGTCTGGGATATGCAAATTGAGAGCTGCATCAACCTATCAGTGAGAGATGTTTTCTGTGACAACAAATGCAGTTTTTTTCATGTTAAATTTAGTTAGACTTTGACCCTCTCTGACATCACTTTTGTGGGTGATCAGGGGATTTGTGTATGGGAACACCTAGAGATTATGCTGTTATCATGGGTACATGTCAAATGCTTCCAAGAGGGGATGTTAGCAGGCAATCAGGGTGGTGTCCATGACCTTCAACTTCTTCCCAAGAAAGCTGAAACAGCATTGGAACCAAAATGAAGGCATGAGCTGCACTAGCAGCTCTCTAGAGAACACAGGTCCTTGGCCACATGGTGCCACACGGGGGGGGGGGGGTGTGTGGTAGGAGGGCAAGGCACCTGGCCTTCCTGCAGGGGCATTCCTCTGGACCACATCCCTCCCCTCACCTCCGTTCATTATGGGATGCCCACCCAATCCCATTTCTTTCCTGGAACCTGTGGGACCCTTCCCCACTTGGCCTCATTTTCAAAAGCCTTTTCATTTTCTTTTAATGAATGAAGTTAACAAATTGACACACAACCCCTCCACACCCACTCAAAACCTCCTATAATACAGATGCAAAATGGACTCTGACACAATTTCTCCTTTTCCTCCACCACAGGCTCCAGCCAGGAGCTTCCCTTTAGCAGGGTGTCTCCACTCTCTTGGATGTGCATCTCAGGGCTGTGTTTCTCCATGTTCAAATTGAAGTTGTTTCAAAACCCAGGGATTACAGGTGTGGAAAGCTCACTGAGCCAAATTCATTAACAAAGGCACACTATTTTTGTTTAAAAACTGTTCTTCACATGGAATAACATGAGAAGGAAGTAGGATTCATTGTCCCAAAAACATTCCCCAAGGAAAAACATCAGTAATGTGGAAACTTGTGGCTCCTTAATATGTAGGTCAGGTGGAGGAAATGTAAGTGATGGGATGAATACCAAATGTATTCCATTCCAGAGTCAAGAAGGCCAAGTCACCAAAAAAGCCAGTGCAGATGTTCCCTGTGTGGTCACATGTCTTTTTTTGTTGTTTTTTTGTGGTCTGGAGATCCTATAGCATCAACACTCTAAGACTTAATCAGACATCAGTGCCTTAGTGGCATATATTGAAGTGGATATGTTAAAGTTAAAAACGTTGAAGTGATCTGTGTCTCTTTGAGGCATTATTTCATACTACCTGCAGAAATCTGTGGTGGGTTTAGGGTACATGTATACTGATAGTTACACATGTGTAAGTCACCCAGTGACATTTTTGTCCCATTTCCTTTTTCTTTTTTTAAATCTTTGCTCAGATTCAGAAATTATTGTTTTATTCTGAGATGAACCTGTTTGAGTCTGGGATGCTTTCTGAATTATTTAGGTCTTTCTGTCTTACAGGTTTGGGGTGACAGACTAATTGATGGGATGCACCTTCACCTGCTCACAAGCATTTACACATGACCTGAAGGAGGATTTTCTTTTATATTTTCCACTTTGAGATGTCACTATCTTGCTTATTTAGCACAGGGTGGGAGGCTCTGGCCATCTCTTGACTGTCTTGTAAAGTTATCTCTAAGTGGATGGTAATCACAGATCACAGATTGCATCATTAGCAATAAAAAAAAAAAGAGTGTTTTGTTTGGTTATAGACTGTTTGGGGTTTTTTTATTCTATGACTTTTTTTTTCTAAAGGAATTTTGTAAACTTTTAAAATGCTGAAGTCTGATTGCTTTGAAATGTTAACAGTGTCAAACACTTCTTTGCAACTGGGGACAGTAAATGAAAGCTGAACAGGCACATCTGCCCACACAAACAATTTTTTAATTTTTTTTTGCATTTTCAAGTGTTTCTGCTTCTGGTTGTTATTGAAAACTTTGAAAAACCTTTCTAGTGCTTGATGTGTGGCACAAAGCAGGGACTGTTTAGTTTTTCGTTTTCGAAAGTGAGGAAGTGTCACAATTATTGAAGACATTAAAAAGGAAAATAAAAGCCAAACAGGAATATTTTTTATATTATTGATTTTACAGTGTAATTGTAAAAAAGAAAGAGTAAAAAATGGGAAGGTCTGTGTGTATGCATCTTGATTTTGGCAGGTTACACACTTGATTTTTTTTTGTTTTATTGTATTAATATTGTGATTTGCAATAATAGACATTTTTATTTGAAGTCCAAATATTAATTTTCAGGTAGTTTGGGGAATAAATCTGGCTCGAATTTTGGAAAAAAGTATCACTTATAGATGTGGTGAAATATCTTCTGCTGTCTAAAGAATTCAAAATAACTTTTTATATATCTTTGATTCCAACAACCTCCCTCCCTGAATTATGAGAGAAAATTAACTAAACTTGCTTGTTAATAATTACTTTGTGCCTGTTCCTGTAGTCCCAGACTGTCATCTGCAGATAGGAATAAAGACTATAAACATTATACTCACTGAATTTCAAGGAAATTTCTTGCAATGTGTAAAAGTAATAATACTCAAATGTGTTTGCAGCTTGGGCTGTATTCTTGCCCAAATATATAATGCAGTTTCCAGGTGGTAGCTATCTGATATTATCTATTTTTGTTTTAACACAATGACTACTCAGCAGCAGAGTAATACTGCTCATTGCCTTTCCCTTCTAATATTGTTCATGGCAGAAATCCAATTTATACAGTGCAAATAATCATTATTTCCAATAGGCTGAGGATCTTTCCTGGCAAGAGTATAACCAATGCCTTCTACTTTTGTCATTCATGATCTTTCAGTGATGTGAGGTAGTGTATAAAATCCATTACCCCTAGAAGGATTGTAGGAGGGGAAAAAGAAAGTTGAAGAGCAAACAGAGAATGTGCCCAGATCTGTGAGGCACGGGGAATTAAAAACAAACAGCAAAGCAGGTGGAAGCTCTGCCAAGGAAGTTGAACACACTGGAGAAGTACTGAGAGCTTGTGGTCCTGGGGTGTTTTGGTGGCATTGTTTAGTCCCCACACATCATTTCTGGGGAGCTAACTGTTGGCAAACAGCACTTTTACGTGGGGCTTGCCACAGTCCCCAAGCCCTTTCCTGCATTACTCTTGATGTGTGAATCAAGGAGTCAAGCAGAGATCCCTTTCCCACCTGGAAAGCTGCAGGGACTCAGTGCCAAGTGCAGCTCTTCAACTGTCCTTTGAAAAAAGACTCCAGCAGGATGCTAACTAAGCATGAGCGTGTTTTCATCATTGACTTTGCAAATGGGAGTGACTCATGTGCCATCTGTTTTGTCCCTCCACTCCATCATATGTGCTCCCTGTTTGTGCTGGTTAATACATTTGCCAGCTATTAAAGGGAGAGGAAACTTTGGAGCAGCCAAAACAAACATGCCTGAGAAAGGCTGAAGTTTTGAAAGGGGCTGTTTGGAAAGCTGCTGCCACGATCACTTGCCATTGCAATGTGGTTCTGGGGCAAGAACATGCCAGGTGACATCCCACTGACAATGGATCAGGGGTTTCTGAGAGTCTGAGGCACGTCTGTGTTATGTACAACAGTGACTGCTTTAGCTTCAGAGCATGCTAAATGCACCACAGGGGGGCAAACCCTGATTGCTTGTGCCCATTGGTACAGCTTCATGGTGTGCAGGGTGACTGTCCTGCTTGAGCCTGAGGGGGACACCTCAGCTTGGGAAAGGAGCAAAAGGGTGACACAGTGTGGCTTTGTGAGTGGTACAGAGAAAGGGAACAGGAACTCCTAGGAGTTCTCCGGAAAGACCCTTCCTCCAAGGAAAACACTGTGAGCAGCACCAAAACAGTTGGCAGGTTCAGAAAAGCCTCTACCCAGCACCTAGCTGAGTGGTGGAACTTGCTGCAGGATGCTGAAACCATATTTGGGGCTTAAGAGGTGCTTGAACAAATGAATAGAAAAAAAATTCTATGAAGAGCACAGAAATGTAATGGCTGCACCTCTGGTTCATCCTGCAGTGTAAACACTGTGCATGCTGGCACTAAAACTTGAAGTCTCAAGTCACTGAGCCTTATGACAGACTCAAAAAAATCAATGCCAAAATAAACTGGAAAACTGGATTACTGGTGCCTTGGCCATTCATAGGCTGTCATTTTACCAGACATTTTGCCTCTGAGGTCTAAGTGGTCAGGTAAAGAGTCCACCAGCAAGATGGTAATAACCCCATGTAAGGAGAAGGGCTATGCTGAGGAGTGGCTAAAGCAAGGTGTGCTCCACTCTCTTCCTAGACATTGCCTAAACCCACCATAATATGATGATGACAATGCTTACTAATGGGACATTAATAGATTATATCATTGAAGGAAAATCAGCAGCAGCTTGGGTTTTTCTTAAGCATTATATTATGCCAGTAGGCAAAAAGCATAAGCAGGGGCAAGGAATGACTTAGAGTGCAGCCTACTCAAGAAGCAGCTTTCCCCCAACAAACTCCATCTTTCCCTTGCTGCCTTTGCTGTCACATGCTTGTAAATAAGGTCTCCCAGGTTTTAAGATTTTAGATACAAGTATATTGTGACAGAAGTGCAAGGCATGCTGTATAAATGTATAAAAATTATCTCTTGAATTGACTGTAGTTTCAAGTGCTCCTCAGTGGGCAACCTGACTGTCATATACACCAGCCCAGAAAGAGCTTGTGTGTGGTGACGTAGCTCCAGCCTCCCAGCTGAAGCCTAGACATGAGCCAGGATGTGTCACAGTCTTGCTCTAAACTGGTTTATGTTTCTCCTTAAACAGTGTAAATGTTACCTAGCTAAATGAGAAAGAGGAACAACCTGTACCTATCCCCACAAACTCTCCCTCGGAAGCAGTTTCCAAACATATGCCTGCGTTAGGTAACGAGCCTGTTTCCCAGGCTGTGTCACAGCACCCAGTGCTATTCTGGTTGGATTTCTCAAGCTGGCAATGCTTTTTCATGTGCTCACTCCTGGTCTGCTCTGAATCCATTGTTCTGCATCTTCTCAGGCTGCTTTTCTGAGAAACCACAGTTACGTGAGGCATTTCTGTCAGCCCTGCACCATGGCATGATTTTCAGCTCGCTCTACTTTTTCATTTTCACCTTTCCTGTCTCTAGCTATGTTGTTTGGGTTTTTTTTGCAGTGCTGTGTGAGACCCTTTCTGATGTGAAAAGGTGCAGAAGCCATCCCAGAGGCCGTCCCTGTGATTCCTCTCCAGTGACAACAGCCACAGAAACACAGCAGTGCAATTCAGTAAGAGTATGAATACGGTGAGAAAATATGTGCAAGGTGTTGTTCAGAAAGCTCAACCTTTTGCTTATAAAATCTCTGAGAACTTCTTATGCATTACATCAGCTTTTTGAGCAGTTTACAAGTCTGGCTTTCCCTCCTCCCACACTGGAAATGTTTGTCACAGTGGATTATTTTATTCAGTGTTTCTGTATGTAAAATGTAGAATGTTAATCCTTCATTTGGCTAAACACACATAATTTGGGAAGACAGGTGAAGTGATGGATTAATCATCAGGCTTTTAACTTTAAGTCTTGTTAGTTGCCGTTATAAATGTTGTTTATTTGAAATTACAGTGTGGATATGATGTCTAAGTGGAAACTCTTTACATATATAAATTAAAGCTGCTTTTGCTGTTGGTAATAAGAAGGAGGTTTGATTTAAAATTTGACATTTTCTCTCATATCTGGTTGTTCAGATAGATTTTCTGCTTTCTATGAATGTCTTGACTTACATGACCTCTCCTGCTTGTAGTGAGGAAGGTAATTAGAGCTGAAAGCACTCCTCACCTTTGGCATCTATTACACTATCTGGCTCTGGCATTGTTTGTGATAGCAGATTTGGTCCATGGCTTTCTGTCAGCCATGACTTTGAGCAAGGCCCCCATCATCCCAAAGGCATCTTGGCAGGAGCAATATTTGTCCACTGATGGTCTGCAGATCAGCTTGGGGGAAGCTTCTATCACTCTTCTGCCATTTTCTTGAGTCTTCTAGTCCACCTGATGTTCAGATATTCAACATATGAAACTAAACCTTCAGGATGGGACAACTGAGCTACGTTCCTGCCTTTGCCCTCTTGTCACCTTTGCAAGCCTGATGTGCACACCAACACCCCCAGACTGGGCTGCAAGAAGTCCCCATGAAGCTCCCCAAGAAGAAATCTTCCCTGCTGGGGAAGGTTTGTAAGTTGCCCTTCTGGAAAATTACAGACATCTGGATACATGGCTATGAGTTTTTGTCATAAAAATAAATTGAATCAAATTCTGCTGCTCTCATTGAGTAGGGAAATCACCCTTTATACAGCTCACAGCTGTCCCAAGTCAACTTCCTCAGTATCTATTTATAGATTTTATGCTCAAGACACCTTCAGCTTCAAAAGAAATTCTTCTTAGGAATGAAGGAAGCATTGTCTGAGAAGATAGTGGTACACCTGCTTTGGATCTGTGCTGTGGAAAAGAGAGAGGTGAATATTAGTTTTATCACAATGGCAACTGAACCAAAAGAATCAAAAAATGTTCGTGTTATGCTGAGCCAAAAAGGGTATTTTTAGGGATTCTTTTGTGAAACTGAAATGGTTTATTTAAACTAAAAAGAGATTTTTCAACTTCATTTTGTGACTGATTAGCCCTTTTAACCTTTTTCTGCTTTAGATTTTATTTAGATAAATAGTATTATTTCAGAGGATTTGTTTTGAAGTGAGACAGAACATACAGGTATTTCTGAAATGAAACATTTATTAAGCAGCATCTAAATGCTATTAAGCATTTTGATTAAATATTCCCAGCACTTTTCAAGCTCTATTTTACAACAGGTTTTTTAGTTCCCAGGGATGTTTTGCCCTGTTGAGGCAGGGGCTGGCCTGGGTCAGGGAAAGACAATAAACAGAAAATCCTTCCTAAAAGCGTTAGGACAGAAGAGTATTTTGAGAAGCAAATCCTTCTTCCTTGAGCAGTGCTGTAGGAAAGCAGTTGATTAAATGGTCTTTATTAAGGATTCTATCATTTCACTTTCATTTGTGACTATTCTGCTCAGAGGTGAAAGCTGTGATGTCTGTGTTCAAGCCTAGTCTGTTTACAGTACTGAAGAAACACCTTCCTTGACAGGGTATAATCTTTCTTGGGAAATAAAATTACCCTGACTAAGAGAAAGAAAGTATGAGGAAATCATGCTCAGCCTCACTGTGGCTTGGGGGCATGGTGCAGTGCATAGCTTGGCTTTGTTCATCTGCCTTAGTTTGTGTCCACTTCAGCATGTCTTTGACAGGAGAAACTCTGCAAAACAGCCTTTTCAGCAGTAAACCAGGAGGACATGGAGCCTTGCCAGCATTTGTCATCTGACAGTAAGCAAACAGGTTAGCAACAACATCTAAGATTATCTCCTCTCTTCTTGGGACTGTGTTGAATTTAGGAGAGAAGAGAAAAGCATGTGTTTATTTTTTATGTTCTACCTTTACATTGCTAGTTGTCTGTGACCCGAAAAACTGTGATATTTGTATATGGACCAGGTTGGAAGGTGTTGGGGTCCAGCAAAGGACTGCTGGGGAGTGACATCACTGTGAGGCCACAAGCAGATCATCACATCATCACAGACATCACCTCCAAGGCAGTTCAGACATGCTCTTTCCCAAAGCATGAGATTTGACCCTGCCATTGATTGCCTTCCTTTGAGGAATTTCTTCTAAACTGCCTTCTATCTGCATTTCTTTTCCTAAATAGTTCATAATTGCCTGTGTTTAGTTTATAGTTCTACAACTTTCCTGCACTGAATAACCACCATTTTATATTAATTATTGGAATACAATAAGAAAAATGATTGTGGAGAAAAAGCATCAGCTATGAAATGATTTATTCATAGCATCCATTTCCTGTACTTGCCAATAAGTTTTTTACTGGAGACACTTTAGACCTGCCTGGATCTGTTCCTGGGTGGCTTGGTCTAGGTGATCCTGCTCAGGCAGGGGGGTTGGACTAGATGATCTTCTGGGTCCCTTCCAACCCCTAATATCTATGAATCTACTTACCTAGATAAAGGTATTGTACTCATTTTCTGTTTGTTTTCTTGTATTAGAATCCTGATTTTCTTCCTTCCTTCAGTTCTTCTATTCTGTAATTTTCCTGTTGTTATTTACTGCATGGGAAACTGTTCAAGCTCAGTTTTGCTCTAGACCAAGCCTCTGTACTTTTTAGAGGAAACGATTTGTTGGGTAAGTGGATTAGTGTCTTTCTTCTGCTGCATTGCATTGTTACAAAATCATAAAAGATAAAACCTTTGGCAGTTAAAACTATATACTTACAGTGGCTTCTGCCTTTTGCATTAACACCCAGTTGGGACCTGTAGGTGTTATCTGGAGTTTGAGAATTTTTTCAGATTTGTTTTCAGATTTCTAATAAAAGGATGGACTTCATTTAAGAAGCAATTTGATTGTTACCCAGCAATGGCAGGTTTGTCACTGTGCGACGAGAGAATTTTAAATCTGCACTTTGGAAGATAAGAATGAATAGAAATTCTTCAGATTATGCTCCCTTTGGGTCCAGGATTGTGTCCAGACATGAGCTGTAGAAACAGGGAGATAGAAGCAGAATGACCAGTTTGTTTTATCAGCCACTTCAGTGTGCAGCATTTTAAGTAAATCTCTAGCTTCCCACTCTGCTACTCCTGTCCACATCTGCTCCCTGGCCTCACTCTTGCATGGTGCTACAGGAAAGATGTAGCAGGAGTGTTGACCACAAACACTACTACACACTCTTTTATTTAACCAAGAGCAATTGGGAAATGGTACTGTGTCTCCCAGGCAAATGCATAGTCCAGATCAGAAACAGGTTAATTAAAAGGAGGCAAGGGAGGAGAGGAAGTCCTGATAATATTAGTTGGCATGATCTTGACTTCAAAACTTATTTAAGAGTTTTCCTTTTCATACAGTTTATTTCTTTTCTAAAACTTATTATTTTGGGAGAGGGGGAGAGGAAAGGTGATTGAAAGAGATTGAGTGGCATTTCACATTTTTTCTCTTTCCAGCTGTATGCCTACTACACTACTTGCATTGAAGTCAGTGCTTCAGTGGGAACAGCAGCAGAGCTTGTATAAATGATTGAATGCAGTCCAGTGAGAGGCACTTCATGTGAATATCCAAAATTGTGATGACACTGGATGCATCAAGCTCACATTTAACACAGGTAAAAGATTAAAGCAAGCCTGTGCATTCGCTTAATTAAAGCTCCTAGAGCTAAGGCAGTGGGGAGGGAGGAGGGGTGGAAGCCCATGCTAGTTTGATGCATTTTGTCTGAGAAGGATAGGAAGTGACATCAAATCTCACCCAGGTTCTGCCCCACCTTTCATGGACAGGATCTCCACTTGCATTCCACAGCCAGCTACCTCTTGGCTGTGCAGGCCCCAATGTACTAGTGTCATGTCTGGTTTAACTCAGGCACATTTAAACTCACCTAATCCAGTGGTAACAAGTCTTCTTTAGCTCTTTCCTCACACAGATAGAACATTTTTCTTCCTCTATGAGTAAGACATGCCTTTACTTGGGTGACACAGCTAACTGCTTGGAGGTGTGGATGGCCTATACAGGTGGCTCAAAAATGATAACAGATATTAATGGAATCATTTCTAAAGTGTATTTTCAAGGGGATGCAGCATGTGAGCAGCAGGGACCTGTGGTACAGGGGTACAGGCATGCAAACAACAAAGCATGTGGTGCACCTTGCATCAGTGTGTCAGGACACTGAAGCACACCAATTCAAAGCCTTGTCAGACCTGACACAGCCTTGTCAGGATATAGCTATCCTGACTGAGATGTCAATACTCTTTGAATTGTATAGGCTTAGTTAGGTCCCCTGAGACAATGAACAGATGCTGACTGCCTGATTGCTAAATCCAGACTTCGTTGCATCACAGATAGTTCAGACTTGAAGTTTAGATTGGAAAGCTGTAGCTTCCTCAGCCACATACAAATGAAGAAAATAATTTATTTTATCTAGAAATTGGATCCTCTATGAGATGAACTTCCCATGACTTTTTGGCAGTAAGATGGATGTTTTTTTTCCTGAGTAGTATTCTTCACATATTGACTATGCTTCCTATGAAATTACAAATACATTTATCATGAAATTGGCCAGATTTCACTACCAATTTTCTCATTTTTGCCTTTGGAGAAGGATCTCACAAAGCTTAGTGATTGAGCAATAGAATGACAGAAGAAATTAAGCGTCAATAGATGCAAAGTGATGTGCATGGGGAAAAAAAAAGCAGCATCCCAGATACATAATGATTGTTTCTAAATTATCTTCTAATGTTCAGGAAAGTGATTTGGGATTCATTACTGATTAGTCCCTGTAAAAATCAGTTCATTACTCAGCAGTGGTCAAAAAGACCATTATTAGGAAAAAAAAAAAAGTTATGCTACCACATAAATTTATGATGCATCTGCATCCTGGATATTATGCAGTGAACTCATCACCACAGCTCAGAATGGATAGCTGAAAGTGGCCCAGAAAAAGGAAGAAGAGACTCAGTGAATGGAGTGTTCTTTGTGTAAGGAAAGGCAAAATATACTGGGTAATTTCAGCTTGGGGAAGAGATGAAGCCTGATAACATCATGAATGGTAATGGCTAGTTGAGGAAAGAGATTAATTATAATTCCTGACAATATAAGAATAGAAGCTGATGAAATAATCATCTGGGCGTTTAAAAAGGGAGCACTTCATCACTCAGCATGTAGTGAAGTTGTACAACTCATGGTCACAGGATATTATGGATACCAAAAAAATAAATGGGTTCAAAAGTTAATGGGGCAAATTTGCAGAGCACAGGGCCAGCAGTTTCTGTTCAAAATTATGTTCAGGATGAAACCCCCAGCTCAGAGGTCACTGTGTCACTGATGACCAGAAGTAAGGAGGCAGGGGAGACAATAATTGTCTCTATTACTCTGCATATGCTTCACCTGAGCACTCCCTTCTGGTATAGAAGGTGAATCTTTGCTGTTCTGCACGATGACAGTTTGGCTGTTACACTTCTCTGTCACTACAATTTATGACTCATTTATTGCTTTATTTTTGTTTGTATGCTTTTCCACATCTTCCATCAACACACCATGTGGGTGACCTAAACCTAACACACCATGTGGGTGACCTAAACCTATCAGGGAATTTGTCCCTTAGAGCAGAGAGTTAGCCCAATCCCTATTTACAAGGGGATCCTCACCCTGGGAAATCTGCTGGGCTGGGAAGGGCCATGAAGGACTGAGAGCTGCCTTCCTCCTCCTTTCACTCTGTGTAGTGCCCTGAAGAAATGGCCATGCAGTGCCTTGACATGCCTGTTTTTCTCCTGCCAGCCATCTCACAACTGTCTGACTCCAGTTCTTATGACTAAGGCACAGTGAGGGTGGGAAACAAAACACCTCAGTGTGGCAAAGCCCTGAGTCTTTAGTCAACACTGAAGTGAAAGCCTATGTGGTTTGGTCAACGTCCAGCAGCACATCTGTGGAAGAGGTGGGAGCTGGATCCAACTCTTTTCTTGCCTGGATAGTAACCTGTGATTGCAGTTGTCAGCACAAGACACCTCATCTATCCTTCTGAAGACTTATTTTTCTCTTGGTCTAACTTCTTGTTGTATCCAGTGTGTTGTAATTCTTGGTTTTTCCCTTTATAGCAGTTAGTTTCTCAGCATAGTCTCTCACCACAAATACTTTTGAGTGGAACATCTGTTTCTAATGTGCACTCCAGAAATGTTACTTACTGCAATATTCCACTTTTCTCATAAACAGTACTTTTCCTCTTCGGTTTGCCCAGAACAGCTTGTGAGCTGATCAATATCTGAAGCAACAAAGGATCCATTTGAGAACAAAGACTTCAAAAGCCACATAAATGACTTCCCAGAACTTGGGGTGGTAGCAGCTATGCACACAGCCACACTGCAGGGCTGCCTTCCTCCTCCTCCATAGTGGCTTTCCCAACTGCTCCTACCAGTTACCATAACTGCAGAGACAATCTCAGATTTTTTCCTTCCTGGTGAGCCTACTTAGCTAGCTTGTATTTTTTTTTTTCCTATTCTCCTTCACTTTTAGCCAGACCCATACAAATATTCAGAGGAGGATATATTACCACCTGGCTCCTTCTGTTGTTTCTCACTGCCATTACAGCTGCTTTTTCAGAATTACTATCTTAGGAGTTGTCCTAGCATTATGTGAGTAAACAAACCTTCACCTACTTATGAGGGGAGTGCTGCTCTGCATAAAACAGGCTATGTAGTCAGCAAAGTGGAGATGCAGGATGAAGCAGGAATGTTTAGTATACTTGCAGGCATGGGAGACATGAAAAGCCAGCTGAACTCCAGAGAAAGCTGTAGTGTGCTTCTGGTATGTTTGCAATACTGATGATGTAAATAATATATGATTTTTGGAAGGAGAGTAGGAATATATGAAGTTTTATGGAGGGGAGCACTGCATGCATGTGGGAGATTCAGATGCATCTACATACAGCTCATGGGCTGGATGCCAAACAGTGCAATGGCTCCCACTGTAAGTGGGGCTTGGGGACTGAATTACTTAAGTAATTAAAGTGGATTGTGACTCACATGCTGAAAGAGTAAATCGTGCACAGACACAATTCACCGAGTTATTTCACTTTGGTAATATAAAGCTCCTCAGTGTCAGGGGAGAATGATTTATTATTCCATTATTTTCTCTTTATAAGCCAAGCTGTAGGCAAATATGATCATGGCTTTTAAAGTTTGCCTGAGCAGGGTTGTCTTACTGGCCAACCACTTCATCATTACCATAACGCATGGAGAAATAGAACATGATTCAGACACATGAAAAAAATGTGGCCTAACAGTTGTAAATCCTTCAGGGCTCTCACCTTTGAGAGATGAACAAATGTACCCATGCTCTGAGAAGCCTGCTGTCCAGCCATGTCTGCATTGGCAGCTGTACTGCCTAATGCCTTTTTCAGTGTTAGAATCTGCACTTATCTTTTTTTTTTTCATCTGCTCACCAACCATTTAATGCTTAGAATGATCATGAGTGTTTACCATATGGGCCCATCTCTCAATATTTTAATCTGGTTTGAGTTTTGGGTCAGTGATAAGCAATAAGAAAAATGATATAAAAAAAGTTTGTCATGCTTGAAATAAAACAGAATTTTTATTTGCTGCTGTTGTTGTTGTAGTTCTTAGACCATATTCCATATTGGACACCTGAAAAAATGCTTACACTGAGATTTTCCTCTTACTGTGTTGAAGTGGTGCCGGTAGGAAACAAATTGCCTGTGTAATTATTTGCATTCTTTTGATGCTGTTTAGCACATGGTAAATGTGATGAAATGGAAGAAAATGATTTGTGTTGCTGGAGGCCAATAGAAATTTCAATAATCTTACAAAACATGTCTGGAAAATTAGCTGTCTGGGACAGTCACACCAGAGGGACCTTAGTCACCTTGAGTAGCTGCCAGCATCCTCTTTTCAATCTCCTCAGCAATACCTCTTAGACTGCAGTTTGGTCTTTGGTGGTTGCCACATTGGTGCTGCATACAGCTGCTGGAGCAAAACTGTGCTACACTACCACCTTTCCCTGGCAGCTCTAGGAGCACAGTGGCTGTGAGGAAGAACTCCCATTGCAATGGAGAAAACCAGGGGAATTGGCTGAGAGAGATCTGAAGGAGAAGACATGACAGGCTTTGGTGTTTTCTGAAGCTGCATTACCCTCTCTTCAATAGAAATAATCTGATTTCATCTGCTGCTTTCTAAAGGCAATCACAGGGATGACAACCCTTGGTTACTCAGTGCTGCTGTGAAGCACGAATGGGACCTGGCCCTGGAGTCCCTGCAAAGCACCAAAACCCCACGAGGGATGGGCTGCCGCCAGCAGCTGACCAAGAAACACTTCACAGAAGCCAGAGGAATCAGATTAGAAACTGAAGAAATTTAATCACCTTAATTTGCAAGAAATGCGTTGACATATAATTTTGTACTCATTTATTAAAACTATTCTTTGATCTGAAAAGAAAAATCTCATTTTATAGGAATTGTGTTTTATGGAAAAGGTATTTTGAACTCATTTAGACATTGCTGGCAGATTTTAATTATATATGAACACTTACTTTAGCACTTTTTAGTCACATTTTACTCCTCTGAAAGCATGGTGGGTCTGAGTCAGCAGATGCACATCTGACTCCATCCCAGGGAGGAGGCTGGGCAGAGGAGACTCTGCAGCCTCCAGATGTTGTGCACTATTTTCTATTCAGTGGCCTTTTGTAACCCTCTTGGAGACTGTGTGATATACAAACTAAGGGGTTGGTTGTTTCTTTTTTTGTTGGTTTTTTTTTGGTGATTTTGTTTTGGGTTTGGTTTTTTGTTTGTTTTTTTTTAGAGTAAGAATCTATGTAACAAAAATGAGTAAGAACAGTACAGTTTCTGCTGATCTGACTCAACAACATCTGCTTCACTGAAAGCACTGAGAAAATCTTGAAATAAGGCAGGTGTCCAGGTTTCATTGAGGTAAATATTTCATGCTGTTTTCCTAAGGAGGAATGGCTGTAAGAGCAAAGTTAGCTCATTTTGAGGGAAATAGCACAAATCAAAACAAAGCACAAAAAAGGTGGTTATAGCAGCTTTAAATCATAATTTCTCAGCAGATTAGTAAGTCGGTGTTTTAGACATGAATTTAAATGACTGATATTTTTGAAAGAAAGGAATTGAAAGAAAAAAAGAAACCTGCACCTGGGTACAGAAAGGGGGTTTATCTATATTGCAGGGGAGGAGGCAATGCATTGGAGGGGTGGAGGGGAATTTTTCTCTCTTCAGACTCTCTTCATGACACAACGTATACATGCTACATCAACATGCTCTTAAAACACTAGAGGGGCATACATTTTTAACAAAAGTCTTGTTATTTTACCTGTCATTCTGATTTATGCTGCTTAGAAAACAGAGCTGCAGTTGGAAGAAAAAAGCCATATGGCAGACTACTGCCAAACAAACAAACACATACAATATAGATGCCAACCAGCTTTTATAGAAACAAAAGGAGCAGAAAACCAACCTCATCCTGCCTTTGATATCTGTGTTTTCATGAAAGAGTATTTACCTGGCTTTTCACCTCCCTTTACTCTTTCTAAAGAGACTTGTTCCATTATAATGTGTGCTCAGGGTTTTTCCTAACACATTCAGGTTTTAGTAAGATCACAATTTACAGAGACAAGTATCACTAACCCTTAGCAATAGCTCTGGAACTGGCATTAATTTTAAGTATTATCACTGTATATTTTAGCTGAAATTTTGTGAGATGGAAATCAGCTGGCTGGGCAGGGACTATCATACCTCAGAAATAGTTTTTATAAAGGGCCCTCAGCAATTGGGACTGAAACCCATGTCCTGGATTGCTGTTACCTCAGCCCTATGAGGAGTAAATGGAGAAAGAAAAAAAAAGTTTGCTGTCTAGCTTTTATTAAAGAGGGAAAATGTATTTTGTCTGTTGTGGCAGCATTTAGTCTAACTCAGGCTGCTGAACAACTGCATGTGACTAGTGAATGTGTGTGTGCACACCCCCACACACTGCCCAGCACTAGAGCAGCATGGTGAAATGGGACTGGAAGCTTCAGGGGAAAGAGTGGCTGGATGAGGAGACTAGGACAGCGAGGACTGGGGAGAGAGGACCAAACCAGGTGCTGAGAGCAGGGGCAACTGCAAAACCAGGGCTTTGTAGGAACAGTCTAGAAGTAAGGATGGGGCAGTTGCTCAAGGCAATGGAGAAGTGCAAGGTTCCAGGGACCAGTGGCAGTCAGAAAGGCATCTGGAGTTGCCTCTTGACACTCATAAATTCCTCTGCTTCCATGTTCCCCTGCTTTCAGAGTAGGTACATGAAAGCGTTAGCAAAGGGTTTGTTTTAATCCTCTCTAAAACAGATGTTGAAGGAAACAACTTAATGCCCCTGCCAATCACCCTCAGCTCCTGGAAGCAGATATCTGGACCAAGGGCTGCACCACAGTTCCAGTTGCTCCACACTCCAGTGTTTGCTGATCCATTTCCCCACGCTGGAACTGATGTATATATGAAATAGGAGATTACATGGTTCCCAGTCCCTCTTTTCCCTGGCGTGGATTTGCACAAACATGCTTATCTAGGCTGCTCAGCCTGCACAAGACAGATCCCTCCAAGTCTGGAAAAGTGAGTACCTGAATGCAGTTGCTGGCCCCTGTCACAGGACAAATCAGCCCCCTTGTCTGCCAGACTCTTGGCTGTAGCCATGTCCAGCCAGGAAAGCCTGACCTTGGTTATATTCATGTTTATGTTCCATCTGTTTATGTCTATGTTCCATCTACTACAGAAAGGGACTGTTATTGGTTATCTGTATGTTCATCCATGATAAAATAAGTAACAATGAGAATTTACCACGGATGTGGTAGGTCTTATTCTACACAGAATTCTAATTGTGCTAATTGATTGTGTTAATCACATCCTCCCTTATTCATCTTAATCCCTACATTTAATTTTATTTGGGTTGTGCAGTTCCCTTGAGGAGTTGTGCTTGATCCAAGTGCAGTCAGACTCAGTTAAGTTTTTTGACATGCCAGCAGGAGGAAAAAAAATGCACTAAGGATATGTCTCAATCCAAAGCAGAAAGGACAGGAGTGAGAAAAAGGAAAAGAAATCTAGATGCAAACCCTAAAGTATTGTCCTGGGAGATATCATTATAAAAATACTAAATAGCTGTGCCTGGTTTAGGAAGTAAACCAGACAGGAACCAGCTCTTTTGCAATGAGGGATGTGAGGTAGCACTGCCTGCTGCCATGATGCTGCATTTTCTTCTGCCAGGGAATGGACATGCATGATCACACAGCTGAATGAGGGCAGCCACAACTCAGTGCTGCTTCTGGACCATGCATTGTGTAGCGCAGTGCTGATTGGCATCAACCTAAACCAAGCCAGGGAGTGTGCTAATGTGTAAACATTCTGGACATTCACAGGTGGTGTCTAAGCCGAGGCCATGGCCCTGTTTGGTTTGCTAGTATTCACGTAGCTGATGGGTTTCCAGTCTGTAGGCAGTGCACTTTTATTTTGTAAAATCTCTGTGCATACAGGATGCAATAAGGAGAAGTTGCTAGATGGGAGTTGCAGCTCCATCTTTGAAATTTGTCACACCTGTAACTTCAATTCAAATTCTTAATAATACTCTCATGCAACTTTTTGTGATATAATGTGTTTTAGCCTCAATTTAGGGCTGAGGGACATTAGCCCAGTAAAATCCATCAGGAACAAAAGAACCCAACTGGTCTTCCTCATCATTTTTTTGTAAGTGAGGTAGTTAGCAGGGATTTAGAGTAGGTAATTTTACCCTTGACAATAAATGAGCAATCGTTTGTGAAGAGGCAAATAGACATTCAAGCTGGGCAGAGAACAGCTGAAGTAGAACCTCAAGAGATTATAAAAGAAACCTGCTGATGTGCAGGTTTCTGAGTTTCCAGTGTCAGCATTAAGCAATGCTCTTCAGGTTAAACAAACCTTTTTCTGAGCAGAATGAAGCTTTGCTTCTGAATGGCTTTTTGTACTCTGGGAGTAGGGCATGAGAATTTGCATAGATAGATATAAAGTTATATGGCTAGTAAGCAAGCTCCAATATTAACCACCCCATGGGTCCCAAGCTTGGCTGGTTGCAGCTATTAATAATTTATAATACAGTTATAAAAGTACAAAGCACGGGGTATATAGACCAGGCACACATTGTTGTCCCATATAAGGAGAAGGTAAACAGCCTAATGAAGCACTGATTACAGCTGTCCCTCTGGGATTTGGAATGGGTGACCACAAGTGGTGTCAGTGTGTGCTCTGCAACATGGTTAGAAGAGGCTGAGCAGCCCTTTGAAGGTCTGTCTGTTCTCAGACAGCAGAGCAGGGAGGACTTTAAACAATACAATGTAAATAATTTCTTAAGCCATAGAGATCTTGATATCCTCACAACTCTGGTGGAAATCATAGAATGATAGAATGTTTAGGGCTGAAAGGGGCCTCCAAAGGGCATCTAGTGCAGCCCCCTGCAGGGAGCAGGGACACCCTCAACTAGCCCATGCTTCTCAGAGCCTTGGCCAACCTCCCCTGCAATAGCTCCAGGGATGGGGCCTCAACCACCTCCCTGGGGAGCCTGTGCCA